>JAKCPI010014093.1:0-64109 GCA_023213315.1 Euborellia annulipes
TTTAATGAAGTTAATTAAATAACAAAAGAACAAAAAGATCGAGATAGAGAGAGAGATTTAAGAAATGAAGTTAATTTGAAAATAGGCCGACAGATGGCTTTACGTCACGACGACAGTGGTCTCTCTATCAATTTCATTCGCCCCAAATTAAATGGATTCTTTCTCGTCTTTTTTTTTTTGTTGTTGTTTGTTTTTGCATTGGAAAAACAGTTTGTAGAGAGGGAAAGTTATAAAGAAGTCACGCACACTTAGGCAAAGAGCTTGGACATCGCCAAGTGAGGGAGGGGTGTAACAAACTCAGGGTAGAGACACCTGGCACCGGAACAACCTGCCTCTGGTTTTTGGAGTTGGGGGTTGATACACCAACCACCCTCCAACCCTTATACAGAGAGAGGGAGGGAGATAGGCGCAAATTCAAGCGTGAGAGTTTTTTCGGTAATCACGCAGATGGAGCCAGCCAGCCCTATGCAACCAGATAGCTCTATATTCTTTCTATCTTCTAAAAATATATATGGCCGAGAACAGACATATATATTACATATTATCTGGCATTTTATAACTAGATTATTTTATCCAATGAACTTTTTGGATATTTCATTCAATAAGATTTCGTTTTTATTATTCTCTTACCTATATGTTTATATATATAGAGAGAGAAAGTATTGGATTCATGTCAAAAATTCGATGTCGAGATTTTGATGGATATACACGTTTTGAGATCCCCTGAGTCCAAAAAAGTGGTTTTCGCAACATGGTCTGTCTGTGTGTGTGTGTGTGTGTCTATGTCCAATTTTAAGCATGAAGGAATTGAGGTGGTTGAAATTTTATATTTAAATTAGACACCTTCTCAAGTCATGAAAATATGGTTTTAAACAAAATCGGCCAAAAAATACTAGTACTTTACTGATGTACTTTTTCAGTTTTTTTTCGATATTCTCAAAATTCGCTCCTACGTTTTTGTTTAAAATTCATAAATCAATTATTTTTTAGATGCTCTATAAAATGTATATTCTCATTTTGCCCTTGAAATCTTGAAGAACACTTCACTCTTGTACTTTATAGGAGAGATAGGAGAAATGGTTTCCTTACTAACAAAATATAAATATTTTCCCATGTTTATAAATTTTACATCTTGAATTCTAATGTACCGTACTGTCGGAAACTGAATATATCTCAACACGAAAAATCTGAATAGTGTGACAAGCACAGAACACTACTCTTGCCAAAGGGTAAGAGAAAGTTGTGTGCTGTGCGACCATTCACACCAGATTTTTTCTCTTTGGAGTGTACTTTAAATAAAAATTGACCCTAACCCAGCTTTTTCCAAACTCCTCCTCCCTAGGGGAGGCGCGGACTAGTCTTAGGGGAGGCGCGAATATTAGCCAGAGTGAGGAATTTTCTAAAGTATCGCTAAAAGTCTTATGGATAAAATAATAAATAATATAATAGTTTGTATTAATACATTTTTTTTGATAAAAACCTTTGTATTTGTATTATTTTATAAAGTGGAGAGGGGAGGGGAGGCGTTATACGATTGAATATTTTTTAGGGAGGCGCGATAACATAAAGTTTGGAAACCACTGCCCTAACTCATAGCACAGAATTTAACTTCTTGTTTTTAAGGTCACAGGTTCGCATTCCATCCCAGGCGACAAAAATTATTTCCATTGAATTGACTACTAATCAATTGATTAAATAGAGATGAGAAAAAAACCTTAAACAAAAAAAATGTTTGCAATCAAAACAAAATTAGATTAAATTCATTTATTTTGTTGAATTTCGAACTTTCGACACTCAGCATTCTCAGCAGGCGATATATAATATATATAGAGAAAGTATTGCGATCATGTCAAAAGTTCAATGTCGAGATGTTTTTTTTTTATTCCTACTAGTAATTAAAATACAAGAATTCAAATCCATCAAAATGTTTTATTCTAATGCTCTTATGTACCAGAAGAAAAGAATTTATTTGACCAAGATTTAAAAAGACAATAAAATTTATTCGCTCTCTCACACTTGTCGCTTGCTAGCCACCACCACAATCTACAACCACTGAATTAGACCCCCAGATTATATGACTCGTGCTGAATGTTGCCACCACCCTCATATTAGGTTTAATTAGTGGAAAATGACTGGAATGTTACCAGGCCAGCAGCACTTTGCTGCCTTTAAAATGGGCAGGCAATTGCTTTGCTTCTACTCTTGCTTTGTCTTTTACCAATCCCTCTCTCTTTTGGAATTTCACATTTTCTAAATCTCTTAAAAGATATTGATTTTACATTTCCGGTTGTCTTATTCTAACTTTTGCCTTTTGAGTGCTTATCCTTTAGACTCAAGATGAGGTGTCTCTAATAGGAATGGAATGGTCGATTTTCGATTTTGGAATCGATTTGATATTTTTCGATTCTCGGAATCGATTAATCATTTCTGAAAGTCGACTTTTCGTCTAAAAACTCTATATTTCGTGCTTAGGAGAAACTATTAAATATATTTATTTATTTATAATATAAGATTTATTAAGTATTTAAACATTTTATTAAATACAACACACACAAATATTGTTTTCAATATTTTTATAAAAGAATATTCTATCCAGAAATTGAACGTGATATGGCACCGAACATTAAATTAAAATATGAAAATTTGGTATCAAAATAAAACATTCCTCTTCTTCTTCATCTGCCTATCCGTTTTGGATGTTGGCGATCATCATGGCGATCTTGGCTTTGTTGCAAGTTGCTCTGATTAGTTCCGTAGTTGAGACGTCATACCACTTTTCCAGGTTTGCCATCCATGAGATTCTTCTTCCAGGACCCCTTTTACCCTCAACCTTTCTTTGGACAATGATCTGCAGCAATCTGTATTTCTCATTCCTGAGTATGTGGCCAAGATATGCAAGTTTCCGCTGCTTGATCATCATCATTAGTTCCGGCTGAGAGCCAATTCTGTACATCCTCGTTAGTAATATGGTCTACCCAAGATATTTTTAATATTCTGCTGCTGATTCACGTTTCAAAGGCCCTGATTGTTTTTTCGGATGCACCGTCAAAGTCCTTCGCGTTGTATAGCACTGTGGAGAATACGTATGTTTTTACAATCCTCTTTTTTAGTCTCATACTTAGATCTCCACTGCATAATAGAGGCATCATTTTAATAAATGTCGATCTGGCAATTTCAATGGGACATTTTATTTCGAGAGAATGGTCCCAATCTTCGTTGTAAGTACAGCCGAGGTATTTATATTTTTTCACTCTCTCTATAGGTTGGTTGTGTGCTAAGAGGATTCCCTGGGGTATTGTTCTCTTTGATATGACCATATATTTTGTTTTTAAAGGATGCTGCTCTCATCGTTTACCCTGTCTAGCAGCTCTGTAGTCCTTCGAGGCTGTTCGCTAAGAGCAACAGTATCGTGCGCATAGCGGATGTTATTCAAAATTTCTCCATTTACTGTAACTTCATGCTGAACGTCTTCCACTGCTTCTCTAAAGATGTGCTCCGAGTATATATTAAAAAGAAGCCGTGACAGAACGCATCCCGGTCTCACTCCTCTATTAAAATATTAAAATGACATCAATAAGTTAGTCAAACTAGTTGGCCGATTTTAATCGAAGCTTCGTGTCGCATGCCAAGGGAGTTATTTAAATGAAATTTCGGCCACGTAGATCTTTTTGATTTTGAGATATTTTGTACACACAGTCAGACCACACACCCACAGATCATTTTTTATACTCAAAACGTGTATTTCCATGGTTCGTTTGATCGATTTTAGTCAAAGCATTGCATACCACACTCATTTTAGGTCTATATTTGCAATTGCATAGATATAACACTTTATTTTTCGTCAAAGAGTATCAAATAAAATTCTGTCTATGACCTTTAGCAGCATTTGAACAAAATAGTTGTTCATTTGGAATAGGAAAAAATTGCTTGTTATAATAGAAAGTTACGAGAATCTATAAAAAAGTATTGCAACTCTCTTTCTCTATTGATCATAAATCCATTATCAAAGGGTTTTTTTTTTTTTTTTTTTTAATAAAAACAATGAGAAATTGAGAATCATTTTAATTTCTGGTATAAATTGAGAGATAACAAAAAAAAATTATCTCATCTCATCGAAAATATTTCACAGTAAAATGAACAATAATTTTTTTTTTAAGCTTTAAAAATAATAAAAATTTCATATAGTAGGTAGAAATGACGTATTAAATTAAATAAATATAGCTATTTATTAAAAAAACAAAATTTTAGTAAATATTTTTTGTTTATATACCGCTCTAGTGCGGGGAGGGAAATATCAAAAAATCTGGTGGGACTGATCGCACAGCACACAACTTTGTCTTACCTTCGGTAATTGAAAGATATGCTCTGTGCTTATCACACCAGATTTTTGTAGATTATTATACTTTCGCTCCGACATTTCTATAAATTTGAGTTATTAATTTGTAACGTTCCTATTACTCCCCTCATACGGTGAGAAGTCTATCAATTAAGCCCCCTTCTGCTTGTAATAATTAAATCATATTCAAAGAGGACGCTTTAAAGAGTTCGTAGTACCTAAATGTCTGTTCGTGAGAAAATCTATATATATAATTTACTAATGTCCGTCTGTCACTCTCTATTTAGGCAACTTCCCGTTGAAATTTAAATAAAAGAGTACTAGTACTTTACTGATGTTCCTTTTTAGTTTTTCTTTATTCTCTCAAAATTCGCTGTAACTATTTTGATTAAAATTCATAAATCAATTTTTTTTTTTAGATTGTCTTTAAAATCGCTATATTATTGTGTAATAAGATTTTAACGACTTTGCCATTTTTTCTTTTTCATTTTTTACTTACATTTTTCTCTCTTATCATTATACAGGTTCATCGAAAAAGGTGGACGGGATTTCGAAGAGTAATAAAAACCGTAATACAAATGGTAGAATATTTATTTATACATCAAAAGACACAGAAAATCTTAAACTTTTTTATGTACTCTAAAAAGTTTCGATGTGTGCTCCCCCCGTCGCACGACAGACATCTAGCCGATAATCAATCTTCCGCCACGTGTTTTGAAGCATTGCAGGAGTCACAGTTGCAATGGCTGGTAAATTCTTTCTTTCAGATGCTGAAGATCACGAATTTTTTCCGCATAAACGATGTTCTTAACGTAGTCCTAAAAGTCAAATCAGGACTTCTAGGAAGGAATGGTCCTGTTTTGTGGCCGCCTAGAAGTCCTGATTTGAAGCCTTTGGATTTTTTCTTTTGGGGCTACGTTAAGAACATCGTTTATGGGGAAAAATTCGTGATCTTCAAATCCAAAGGCGTCAAATCAGGACTTCTAGGCGGCCACAAAACAGGACCATTCCTCCCTAGAAGTCCTGATTTGACGCCTTTGGATTTTTTCTTTTGAGGCTACGTTAAGAACATCGTTTATGCGGAAAAAATTCGTGATCTTCAGCATCTGAAAGAAAGAATTTACGCAGCCATTGCAACAGTGGCTCCTGCTGTGCTTCAAAACAAGTGGCGGGAGGGAGATTGATTATCGGGCTAGATGTCTGTAGTGTGACGTGGGGGGACACAGATCGAAACTTTTTAGAGTACATAAAAAAGTTTAAGATTTTCTGTGTCTTTTGATGTATAAATAAATATTGTACCATTTGTATTACGGTTTTTTTACTCTTCGAAATCCCGTCCACCTTTTTCGATGACCCTGTATATAACACTAAAATTTTTTTATGCCATGAACTCCGTCTTTAATTTTTACATCTTTTTCTAATTGACAACAATATTAAATTTCTCATTGTTACCGAGATAATTGTACCTTACTGTCATTTTTACAATTGAATTTCCATTATTTTTTCTCAATTTATCATCTTTTTTTTCACTCTCTATATATTCTGTTATAATAAGTTCAGAACACAACTTCCAAAGCAAGAGAATAAAATTTTGTGTTAACTTCTCCACGGGAAAAGGATCGCAATCTAGTTGCCTCATTTATTTAATTTATAAATGCTGGAGCTTTTATTTTCCGCTCAATTGTTTTGAATTTTCCAATTGATTGTTGTGTCCTTCCATTAGACGAATGTCGCAAAAGAAGAAGGTGAATGTGTTACACAAACAGTGTGGGGGTGTGTGTGTGTGTGTAATGGGGCTCTTTTCCCGGTTCATTAATTATGCAACTGCAATAAGATGGTCGAGTTTACAGACACCCCCACCCACTCAGGAGGGGGTGAGTCTGATGACAAAAACCACTTTAGAGCTTCAAGCAGCAGCAGCACCCATGTGGCTGAGTGTGCTTTTTTAATCCAACGCTTAGATGATTAGCTTAGCCTAGCTTGCTGGTCGACTCAAGTTATTATCTCAAACACAACAAGCCAAAAAAAAAAGAACGAAGTTAATAGAAAATAGCATTTTTATGAACTAAAAAAAAAAAAAAAATACTACATTTATTAAAAACAGATTTTAATATTGAATCTGTAAAATTAGAGTAACGTTAAGCAACTTTTTTTTTCTTCTCTCCCGCAACAGTAATTTGTTTGTTACATCAAAAGGGCGGAATCAAAAAATGAGCTCTATCCCTTCTCCCTTCAAAAAAAAAAAAAAACCAAAGAAATTATAAAATTTCAATCACAAAATAAGAATGCCTGGACCCCCAATAGATATTTATTTATTTATTCACCCGAACCCCATACAAACAGTATCGTCCAATTACATAGTTTTTTTTTTTACAAACAAATCACACAAAAAAAAACTCACAAACAACAAACCCTATACCCCATAAACAACAACAACAATAATAAAAAAATTGTATACATAAAATTCCATAATATAACAAATAACAACACTATAAAAATCAACAATAGAAAATGCATAAATATAAATAAAACTCTCCAACATAATAAATAATAAACTCTGCAACAATGAACAATAAAATATGTAAAATAAAACTCTATAATATAAATATATAACAAACAATAAACTCTGCAACAATTAACAATAAAATATGTATAAATAAAACTCTATAATAAAATAAATAAATAATAAATTCCATATATAATAACTAGAGACCGGACAAAAAAGCATAAAAAATGGAAAAAAAGTGCTTAAAAAAGCATACAAATCTTGAATAATAAGTTGTTAAATAAGCATAAAAGTTGAAAAAAAGCATCTAATAAGCAATTTTTACTCATACCAATGGCGTATACAAATGTTTTTTAAAGAAAAATTGCGAAAAATTTTGTTTTTGCGGAACCAAATTTTTTCACCCTGATGAAAAAATTTTTTTTTCCTGGGCTATATTTTTTCGCACTGCGGGGTTTTTGAATTTTTTTTTTTTTTTTTTGGGAGGGGCGGGCCCCCCCCCCCCCTCCTTATATACGTCCCTGGTGTATGCGTGTGTGAATGAGAAAAAAGTGTGTTTTTTAATAAAAAAAAAAAAAGAAATTATAAATATTTGTAAAATAAGTTCAAATAAGCACGAAAGGGAAAAAAAGCATGAAAACTCAAAAAAAGCAAAAAAAGCATAAAAAATGCAATCTCAATACACTTAGTTTTTCCTAATTCGTATAGAAATTAAATATCTAATGGTTGCTTATAAAATTGAGCAATAAGCATTTTGCTTAAAATCCGGTCTCTAATAATAACAATGAAATGTGTACATAAGACCCTATGTAAATATCTTTTATAAATTCTTTATGCTTTCTATCTATCATATCCACGCCACTTATGTTTGCAATATATGTATTTACAAATAACGAATATCGTTCAGTCTTAAATGGCCTAAGTTGACGAAAAGACTGTGTGAATGTGTGTGTAAGTGTGAATGAGAAAAAAAGTGTGAGTGTTAAAAAAAAAAAAGAAAAGGTGAGGGTCCTCCCCAGGCGGGCCCGAGCCAGCTGGCGGGAGTTCACCCCAGGTGGCCGAAGGCGGGCAGCGCGGCTAGTTTTTATAAATTTATTAACAGATATTTTAACTTCCTGTAACATCATTCTTGGTGTGAACTATAATCCTTCCTTTTGGGACTTATTAGTACCTATTTATATCATAATGATATAATATTTCAACTAGATCCAACGGTTGATAAGATCAGATAAATTCTTTACATTAATAGATAAAAACTATAAAGATTCTCAATATTCTTAAAAATTTATTGTAATACAATAATAATAACAATGATATTCATATGCGAAGAAATATAGTTGAAGAATTTTTGCCATTTGAAAATAATAAAACTCATAAAACCGGAAAAGGAAAGTTTGTTTATGACTTTTTGATGAAGGATTATGAATATGGATGGGTTGACCTTTATAAAAAAAAAAAAAAAAACGAATAAATAAATAAGGAAAGGAAACAAAGTAATGCTGAATTGTAGGGAATTTATTCTAGAGATTTTGTTATTATCACGGGGATTCACTTGGCCAATTAACTTTAAAATATAGATGCAAAGATTATATCAACCCATTATTTATTAAAAACTTTTCATTTACTAGAAGATAGGCAACCAAATTGACAAACGAAGATAGTGATAATTTTCGTTTATCCGAAACAATAAGTTAGTTGTTAGGATGCCTTTCTACCAACAAGCGAATTTATGCTATCATAGATACCTACAATGGCAACGCCAGTTTTTTTTTTATTGTATATATTATCATCATAATCAAAAAAGTTTGTAATTTTTTTTTACTCCATCATGAGCTGGGTGAATCGAACAGATATATGAATTTTTTGGCTATTTATTTCTGTATTTTTTTTTTAACTCCTTGGAGGAAAAGAGTGAAAGTCACAAGTTTTCCAATTTGAGTTTAATAAAAAAAAAAAAAAAATATATTACTAATTTAAAATTAAACTTTTTCTTGTATAAAAATATAATAAAATTGATTTTCGAATTAATTACTCGGGATTTTTTTATTTATTCTATTAGAGGTTTTCTTTCTGCACCAAATGACATCCTATTTAGTCTGATTAGACGTTCGGAATCTACAGGGGTTTAAACTTTCTAATTAGAATTTATCGCCGCGCGGTAAAATGAACTGATAGGAAAATAATAAATGGTGAAATCTTTAGCTGAAAAACCATTCTTTCTAACCGTATATTCAACATAATAATACCTCTTAAGACAGAGGAGATATTCAAGCCGCAAAACTTTTCCGTGCATGCCTTCCTAACAGGCCACTATACACACATGATTTGTAAGACGTTGTCACGTCAAAAATTAAATTAATGTAGTAGATTGAGGCATGAAGCTTCGGTATTTTTGAAGATAGAGGTAATTCTGTAGGCTGAGGGAGTTAGATGGAGATAATTGCGGCTTTGACAAATTGAGAGCGTAGATATCTTCCAGAGAAAGAGCTGCCAGAAACTGAAATGATGAGGATCAAGATCAGGGACTATTTTTCTGATGAACTGTTTACTATGATAAGAATATTGTTGGCATTCAGCTAGAAGATGCAGAGGTGTAGCGTTGACAGATGCACAGGAACAGAGCGGTCACAGGAACAGAGCGGTGATGGTGTTATATTGAATCTGGCCAGGTGAGGCAGAGTCCGAGAGTGATTTATTCTTAGACGGTTTATTAAGTAAGGTTGAAGTGGCCGTTCCCAGAAATGGAACACACTTAGTCCAATTAGGCCCTTTGTGATACCACGGTGGGACTATCCCCCCATTCCTACCCTAAGAGGAGACTTCGGCAGGATGTTTGAATTATTTGCGGCAAGCTGGATCCAAACCCGAGCCGTGTTGAGACTTCGGACTCTGTAATCCTCAGCTTAGCCGGCTTAGCCATTACCTCCTCTAGACGGTTTATTAACGTGATGGCTGATCTTGGGAGTATAGGAAGACGCGAGAACCATGGAGAGCCAGGTTGTTTCTTGATTTCAGCAAGAGTGGAACCATAATTCTCAATAATTAATAGATCTAGGGGAGCCCTCGGGGCTTGGTGTAGAGGTAAGCGTGCTAACCTCATATACCAAACGTCGCGGGTTCGGACCCCAGGCAGTCCGATGATTTTATTTAAGCCAATTGGATACCAAATGGCTCTTAAATAAGAATGCCTGGACCCGATATATGTATATTAAATCAATAACGGTTATCGTAAATGTCTTATATGGCCTGAGTAGCCGAAAAGACAGTGTGAATGTGTGTGTGAGTGTGAGTGTGAATGAGAAAAAAGTATGAGTGTTTTTTATTAAAAAAAAAATAAATAAATAAGGTTTGATTGATATTTATGCCAGATTCCCTTCTTAAAAGTCGAATTAATAATATAAAAGCAGAGTCTTATTTTTAGATTTAACTAATTTTGAAAATGTTTCACTCATATTAGGCTTTTAAAACCCTCACCCTTAAATTTTAAATTGCTACATGATTTTGTTATTTTCTTTTGTTTCAGGTAAAAAGCAACAACATCAGCATATTCATCTCTCTCTGTCTCTCTTCTCATCTAGTTTTTAATTAAATTTAAATTCCCTTCGGTGAGTTTTATATATATTTATTTATTTTTGTTTCGTTATAAAACTTTTTTATTTTTTAAAAAGCTTTTTTTAGTTTTTACGAATTAATTTATGATTTGATAAAAAATAAATAAAAATAACTAAAATAAAAAAAAAAAAAGAGAGATATTTTATAATTATTTATTTAGTTATTATTAATATAAAAAGGTAGACCTATTTTTTGCTCTTTGGATCACAATCTCATTTGGAGTTGACAAAAAAAAAAAAAAATAAATCAAACATTTAATTTGAAAAAATAACATTCAAGGTGTGAATTTTTTATATTAAAAGAGAATGAGGGATGTATTTGAAAGAATTTATCATTTGTTGGAGTTTACTGGGTCAATTAGACATTTCTTATTTGGTTTCCACTATTTCAAAATTTTAAAAAAATCTGAAAAATCTGAAAAAAAAAAACATCTTTTATTTTTGGCTCGATGGCAAAATATTTTGCTCAATCGGAGTGCGTTGGCATAGGACAAAACGTTTTTGTAATTAGTTGTTTTAATCTCATATTTGCATATTTTATACACAATAGAGAATCCAAATAAATACAAGATTTGATAAGAATTGGAAAATTTTTTTTAATGTGTAAAAATTTGCATAGGGGACCCCCTTGTGAATCGAAATTGACATACAAATCCCCATATGGGGATTTAACATTGGCTCTATGGAAGGAAGAGCCGGAAAGTGAATTTGAAAAATCTGAAATACCACATCAGTAAAGTGTAATTGAAACGATTTTCACAAAAATTTTTACTGATATACTTTTTAAAGAGCATCTAATAATAAAAAAAAATAAGATTTCAACTTTCGTCCGTTGGTTCTCGTTGAAACATTTTGTAAATTAAAATTAAATATACAAATTAAACACTAGGTTATTTGTTTCAAAGGTTTTATTAATTAAAAAATTAACACTTGATACGTATTTCGACAATTCCTTGTCATCATCAGGAGTAAGTAATTAGAATGTAATCACTTCTGACGATGACAAGGAATTGTCCAAATATCAGTTGTTCATTTTTTAATTAATAAAACCTTTGAAACAAATAACTTAGTGTTTAATTTGTATATTTAATTTTAATTTAATAAAAAAATAGTTTTAGTAGAAGTTAAAATTTTGCTGGGACAGATCGTTGAGGTATTGGATATGGGGAAGATATACACCAGCGAGTTGCTTTCCACAATTAAAATAATTTATTCTGCAAATATTTCGGAATGCCTACGCAATCCTTCTTCAGTGCATCAAATTACACTTATGTGGAGCGTGTCTTAATGATAAAATTTTTTGTGTATGAGAAGCCATTCAAGAATTATGGTGAATTTTTTAATGTGCAAGTCACTGAGGGAAAAACTATACATGTAGGTATTTTATACAGTTGGTCAGATTCCCTTTTTGCAAAAAACAGTTTATCCCAGTGACAGGTTTGGCGCAAGCAAGTTTTATTACTGGCTTATCTTAAAATACACACGCTCCACATAAGTGTAATTTGATGCACTGAAGATGGATTGCGTAGGCATTCCGAAATATTTGCAGAATAAATTATTTTAATTGTGGCCAAAGCAACTCGCTGGTGTATATTTTCTCCATATCCAATACCTCAAAAATAGTTTTATTTTATCATAACATTACATTTTATTATGAAAATTTTCGCTTTGATGGAAGTCGGGTTGTTTAAATATTTCAAATAAATGTGGGATTGTACAATTCTTCATCTAAATTTCTTAAATATAGGAAGATTTATTTGTCAATGGCCAAGGTAGTAGTGGTGGCTTATTAAAACAATATATAGCAGTTTCGATGGCTCCCGCCATCATCTTCAGGCCTAAAAATAAGAATACAGACGATGTACATACAAATTTATTTTTTCTTTCTCTAGGAACTAATTTTCAATATAGGTTGCATGTATATTAGGGTGGTCCAAGTTTATTGATGGCCAAAAATAAAAATCCGAAATCAAAAAACACCACCCTCTCATTTTCTTCCTTTATTAAAGTAAAAATTACCTACAAAATTTTAGACCGATCGGACAGCGTTTACCAGGCCCGCCAAAGGATCAAAGTTCATCGATTTCCCCTAAATTTGACTATTAACACCTGTAACTCCTAAACGGTTGGTCCAGCAAAAAAAGTTCATCAGTAATTTTTTGAACAGCATTAAATTTACTAAAAAAAAGTCCTTTAACATTTTTTAGTAAAACCAACAGTTTTCATGGTATGGGCAAAAAATCGAATATGGTTAAGAGGCACATCACATTGATTTTCAAAGAACACTAATAGGGGTAATGAAATTTTTTTTCGAGTTCCGAAATAATTTCATCAGATTCTTAAGTAAAATGACCTCCTGAATCCAATTATGACCTCCGTTTTCCCCCATTCCGTACCGTTTTTGAGGGGGTGGGGGAGCCCCCTACTTATGTTATTTCCACCACTTTTTTTGAACCATCATTTTTTGAGTTGTGTCACTTTGTGATACCTTTATGACCTTAGTAGTCATATAATACCGACACTTGAGATTGTTAAAATACCACACAAAGAATGAATAATTTTATATATATTCTTTGTGATCAGAAATAATTAAAATTTTCATAAGAATAAAGTTGGAATTTGATATTAATACCCTAATAAATCCCCCCCCCCCGTCCCCCCCTCCCACATGATTTATCATTTTGGATTAGATCTTGAGTAATTTACAAAAACCAGGGCGCAATCTCTCTCTTCTATCTCTGCTCTCTCTGCTCATACAATAAGGATAAATCCCCCCCCCCCCCCCCTACGCCTGATCCTTTAATAATTGCATAGTGAATTAGCTACGATATTTACATTCATAATCAGCACAATTACTCGGCAGTTTAAGTCATAGATTGATGAGCCACGGCCACGCTACGGCCAAAGGGCTGCTTCCCCCTCTCCCCCCCCCCCCTCCCTCACTCTGACTGAACAAGGGCAGATGGCTGCCGGCCAAATTAATGGATGCATCTCTCACTCTTTTTCCCTCGCTCTCTCTCTCCACGTGAATGGAAATGATGAAGCCGCCGACATCCAGGGGGGCTTTCATCGTCAGAAAAAAAAAAACGACCAGCCATAATTACCCAATTATTTTTATTAACCACTTTTATATCTACTCAATTTTGTTTATTCTCCACCATTTTTTTTTCTAAATATTTTTTCTTTTTTTAAGGGAAATCAACGAGTCTTTTTTTTTAATACCACTTTATAATATTAATGGTCCATTTGTCTCTCTTCTACAAGCGAATAAAGAAGATTATTATTGTTATAGTATCTCTTGTCTTATGGGTGGGTCTGTGTAATGCTTGCTCTATTAATCCTTATTCGTTATTTATATTCTTTGGCGGAATTATGGAAGTTATTTAGTCTCTTGTTAGATAATCTCCTTATTATATACAACACACTTACGTGCTTTTAAGCCTTTTTTTTCTGTATTGTTAACCAACAATCTCTCTGCTTCCAAAGGACTTGTCAGTCCGCTTGACCAGCAGATGCCAAAAATAAGGCTGTGGAAGGTAATTTCCGAGCCTATCAAGGGGCTCATCGAATCTTTATCCCCCTACTAAAGTATTTTTTATGCGTTTTTTTTTTAATATGAAATAAATTCGTGAGCATTTTACATAATAGAATGATTTTTACGATTAATTAAAAAATATTTTTTTATATTTATTGGGCTTGGGCCCCCTGGATTTGGGATATTTCTTGTTGCTATGCAAGTGTTAAGATGTTAAGGAAGGATCTTGATTTCAAGCGAGGGTACCGTCTGGGCACAGAATAAAAGGGTCTTTATGACTGTTTGAAGGGTCAGTCGTATGCGTGCTCTCTTCGTTTTTCAACTGCTGATTCTCCCACAGCCCCATGTCGTATATCCAGAAAGCTGTAACAGAGCACCTAAGTGCTTCTCTAATATCCATGCCAACCTGTCGATTTTGATATTGAAGAAATTTGATTATAATTAATTTTCCAAAATATTTAAGAGATTCAAATTATTACTACGTTACTCCCAGGCCAATGTACTATATGTGTACTCAGTGGCGTATTCAGGGGGGCCCAGGGGGCCGGGCCCCCCAAAGCCTTCTCCAAAACAAAAAAATACCTATTGTTTTCCCTAATGATATTTGTTTTTTTTAAATAAATATTTTATTAACTCTCATAAATTCTAAAATCTAACAAAAAACTTATAAATAATTGAAAAAATCTTACGAATTTTGTATTAAAATTTTTTTTATTTAAAAAAAAAAATTTTTTTTATTTGTTTTTTATTTATAATTTATATATTATCTAAAAAAAATTTCTCCACTTTAAGTTTCTTGGTGAAGGGGGGGAGGGGTTCATAAAACTTTTGGGCCCCCCCCCCAAGCAGAAATCCTGGCTACGCTACTGTGTGTACTTAATTTCAAATGGATTCATTGAAAATTGTGGATATCTGTAGAACATATACATACATACGTTTTTCCCCTTTCACTTTTATATATAGAATATGCAACAAAACCTTAGCCTATATTATGAAAATTGTAATTTTTTTTTTATCGAAAAATGTAAAAATCATTATTATCCAACCTGTAATAATTAAATGAAGTGGTGACAAAGCCAAAAATGAATTTCGTATTTATTTAAAAATTAACGGCAAATAAATAGTTCAGCCTTCTTGCAAAAGATGGCAGGTTAGTCTAACAGCCGGCATTATCAGATCACATATAAACCTATATTTATACATTTTTATGCTGTTATAAATTAGGCTATATATAATAAGTTATATAATAATATTTATAAAGTATTCATTATTAAAAGATCAACGAAAATCAAACAAATACATGAAATTAAATATAGCCCTATCAGCCTGTCATCTGTTGGCAAATTTTCGTAATAGTTGGACTTTTGGGTAACTTTTTTAAGGCCCCATCTTATCCGCAAAAACATGCGAACTTCCTGAAGCGCCTTAAGAGCTCTAAAATATTATCATTCAAATTATGCTCCAAAAGGCAATGAAATTACATAGAAGATGTATAGAAAGTACCTCCAAAATGTCAAATGGGACACTTTCTCTTAAAAAGTGAATTATAATTAATATTATTATAAAAAAATAAAATAAAACAAGATGTTTTTTTATCACCCTCTTTTCTCTCTCTCTCTTTAAATAATCCCCTTTAGGGAGAGAGTATTGGCTTATTTATATTTCTAAAGGCGCTTTATATACATCAGCATGTGTAAATAAATAAAAATACGAAATGGACCGATCTATTAGCGTTTTGTATATATATGTGTGTGAGTGTTTGACACTTGTAACGTTCGCATGAGTTTGCTCAAGCGAAGCACTCAATCAAAAAAAAAAAAAAAAAAAAAAGGAGAAAGCGAGGTGGGACATAGATTTGCAACACCGATTTCCTTATGCTTGCTCTCTCTCTTGAAGTGTGTGTCTGTGTGTGTGTGTGTGTACAAACGAGAAAAGGAGGCGAAGGGTTTGATTTGAAGCAATCGACAGCCCTTCGACACACGGCAAGCAGACAGGCAGGCCCTTACCATTACTATAAAGGAATAGTAGTAAGAGAGAGCGAAAAAATTGATAGATGGCAAACGAAAGTGCGAGGAAAAGTATGAATCATCTCTCTCTCTCTCTCCACCCCAATTGAAATAGCACACACACACACACACACTGTGTGTGTGTGATGCATATTTTCTTCTTTGCCGTTCATTTCACAGAGTAATAAATTAAGCATAAGAATACGAAAAAATATAAAAATAAAATATTTGTTGTTTTTTTTTTTATTGATTAGTAAATCTCATTCAATGTGTTGGATCAAATTTTATTTTTCTACCTATATATTTATTATATCTGTAATACTAGGAAGTATTATAATCGTGGAAATTCTAACCTTGTCTGTGTGAATGCTGTGTTATAAGAATTTTTGTCTGTTTGTGTATTGCAACTTTTACTTTTTATTTTATCTTACCGGTACACTATATATGAAATATATAGAGAGAAAGTATTGCTATCATGTCAAAAATTATATGTTGAGATTTTGATGGATTTACACGTTTTAAGGCCCCTGAGTCCAAAAAATTCTTTCTCTCTATTATATATTTCATATAGGGTAAGAGAAAGTAAAAGTGGTTTTCGCAACATGGTCTGTGTGTCTGTGTGTCTGTGAACAAAGTATCTCAAGAACGAAAAGAGCTAGGAGGTTGAAATTTTATATTTAAGTAAAGCACCCGCATGGGACGTGACACGAAGCTTTTAATCAGTACTAGTACTTTACTGATGTACTTTTTCAGTTTTTTTTGTTTGTCTCAAAATTCACTGCAACGATTTTGTTTAAAATTCAAAAATCAATTATTTTTTAGATTCTCAGTATATTCTCATTTTGTCATCGAAATCTTCTGAAGACCACTTTACTCTTGTACTTCATAGAAAAGATAGGAGAAATGGTTGCCATGGTAACAAAATATAAATATTTTCCCAAATAAATTTTACATCTTGAAAATCGAATGTACCGTACACATACGTCGGAAACTAAATACATGTCGACACCAGATTTTTTTTATATACGTTTTCAAGTACTATGTAGTTGCTCCGACTCAAGGGACCTAACCTCTAAGGGAAACCCACTTGAAGTTAGTAGCATTTTATATGCAATGAAGTTAGCAACATATTCATTCATCCCCATGAAGCTAGACACCAACTTCATTAATGCAAGTGTTTACAAAAAAAGCATCATGATTGTTACAATAAGTTTTTGAATGTGATTTTAACAAAGATGGTACAAAATATGTTTATTAAAGCTTTTGTGGTTTGAAATGTTATTATTAGGAGAATTTTTAATTATAGACCACATTTTTGTATTAAATATTTATTAAAATTATAAATACTGTACAACGTTTCGACTGCTTATTCTGCAGCTGTTATCAAGTAAAGAATAAGCAGTCGAAACGTTGTACAGTATTTAAAAATTAAAAATTCTCCTAATAATAATATTTCAAACCACAAAAGATTTAATAAACATATTTTGTACCATCTTTGTTAAAATCACATTCAAAAACTTATTGTAACAATCATGATGCTTACAACGTTTCGACTGCTTATTATTTACTTGATAACGACTGCAGAATAAGCAGTCGAAACGTTGTACAGTATTTATAATTTTAATAAATATTTAATACAAAAATGTGGTCTATAATTAAAAATTCTCCTAATAATAATGGTAACAAAATATTATTACCAAATTAAAAACTCCCTTAACTCCCCTAATCTTTCTTCCTTTTATTGTTGTTTTTTTTTTTATTTTATTATTTTCTTATTCTACCAACATCAAAATTATAAGTTGACTTGGTTTGTAATTTTGATTTATCTAATTAAATAAATACCGAATAAAAGAAAGCAAAAATTTCTTAATTTTCAAATAGATTCTAAATTTTCTATTAAAATTCCGATCAACAGATTGAAATATCTCTAAAATGTAGGCCTACATGCAATTTTGTGGGTGGGTGCGTGTATTATAAGAACTTTTCGGTAATAAATCTTATATCAGACCCTTTTTTTCGTAAAAAAAACAATAATCAATTTTCTCCCCATATTATTTATAGTAGCTATTTAGTGTAGAAGAGAGAAATATACATCCACCCCGAAAAAAATATAACTTTTTTAAAACTTTTTTTTTATTTGCAAATTTGAGATAAATGAATATCTATAGGTAATAAACAAAAGAGAGAGTTTTTTTTTTTTTTTTTTTTATCAACGAAAAGCGTTTATATTCATGGGAAAAGAGATGGTATTTATTTATTTTTTTTATTATATAAAACATAAACAAAAAAAATGGAGCTTGTAATCGTTCAAATTAAATATGCAAAGTGATTGTCTGTCTCTCTCTTTCGTGTGTGTGTGTGTGTAGGAGTAATAATAAAATAACGACGACGACGATGACGACAAACGTTCCGTTCATTCCTAAAGACAATATTTGCAGGCCCTTATATAAAAAAAAAAAAATGCTTTTGTTAAAGGACTTCAAAGAGAACGTGATTTTTTATAAAAATTTCTTGATTCGATTATTTTTACGAGAAAAAATAAAAAAAAAGGACATAATGCATGAATCATGCATGGATCTTTATCTTTTCACTATTGGTCGAACAATTTTTGTCTGTCTGTCTGTGTGTATGTGAAAAGAGAGAGAGAGAGAGAGAGGGTAAATTTTCGAACATTCAGCCAGCCCTCAGGGTTTGGAAACGAATTGGGAATTGAATTTACTTTTTTTTCTCTCTTTCTCTACAAAAAAAAAAGAACACACACGCACACACACTAAGAGAAAATAAATAATTAAACAAATAAAATAGAAAAATATTTTTTTGAGATCAAAGCTAAAATAATACCATTAAGGGACAATAGAAAGGAAAAAAAATGGATAATAATAGATGTGTTTTCTTGGCTGATCTTTTCTTCGTTTTCACCTCTGGTAGCCATATGTATTTTTATTTTCTCTTACTTATATATGTTAAGGGGGAACGGGAGCGAAATGGTTACGCATGTTTTTCCCGATAAGATGGCGTTGTGTGTCATAAAAAGTATGCCCAAAAATCAAGTAATTCAAAAATTTGCCAAGAGATGTCAGAATGGTAGCTAATAATATTTAATGCATTTAGTTGATTTTCATTGATCTTTTACAATAAATACTTTATAAATGTTATTATATATTATGTATCTTTTATAAAAGCATTAAAATTATAAATATAGGCTAATACTATATCGGCTGTTAGACTATCCTGCCATCTATTACAAGAATGCTGAACTAATTTGACAGTTGATTTTTAAATAAATCATCTAGGCTTATTTTAAAAATTTCTTAATTAATATGTGATTAATAATAACAATAAATTCATTTTTAAATTTAAAAAAAATTAAAGATTATTGGGACTGATTGTTTTTTTGTATTTGCTTGATAACAAAAAAAAGAATCACGATAATTAATAAGTCATTAAAATATATAGTTCGATGTCCCAATAATCTCTTATGAATTTAATTCATCTTGAATTTTAATACATGGAAACTAAATATATGTCGACACAAAAAATCTTGTGCGGCTAGTCACACCAGATTTTTTTTTATTTCTCTGATGTTGGATAAAATTAGAATCTCCTTTTCTCTTATCCAATCTAACTCTACTTAAACAAGGATAATTCTCAAGTTTTTCTTTTTATTTTTCTCTGAGCCAAGTAAACAATATTTAATTTGTTACATCTACCTTATCTCCCCCCCCCCCCCCACCTTTTATCAATTGTTATTTTCTTGGTAAATTTTAATAAACATAAAAAAAATATTGTTTTAATTAAAATTTAGACGGGAAATCTTTTGAAAACCCAGAGAGAGAGAAACATGGAATAAAAGTGGAGATTCTTAGGAAAAAGATGTATTTTTATTTTATCAAGGAAACATATTCTTTTATTCATTAATTAAGAGTGAATTCAATAATGTTCACATTTAAATATCTTAAAAAAAGTCAAGAAATCATCTTTTCTCTTTGAAGGAATAAAATTTACCTTTACTTCAAATTAAAATTTTATTAAGAAATCAAAATAAAATTGATTATAATTCTGTCCCTAAGCAGGTTCTACCCTTGACAGAAGATACTGGAATTCAGGGGCGTATTTAGGGGGGGTCGAGGGGGCCCAGATCCCCCCCGAAATTTCCCAAACACATATACATATATAGGGATATACAGACATCAGCGCAACAAATTTTTCCGCAGGATGGACAACTTTGGTTCCGCAATGGAAAAATGTTCCACAAAAATTTCGTGTGAAAAAATATAGTTTCTTAAAAAAAATTTTCCTCAGAAAAATTTTTGAGTTCGGCCCCCCCCCCCCCCCCCCCGAAAAAATTTCTATATACGCCCCTGCTGGAATTGGATACCGTCTGATACAATAAAGAAAATTTGGTCTTTGTTTTCTACAATTAAGCCCACCGCACACGAGGCTAAATTGCTTGCTAGGTTCTCTGCTTGTTCTCTTGCTAGTTTTGGAGATGCAAAATGACGTCACTGCTAGGTCCTTTTGCTTGTTCTCTTGATAGATTTCAGGTTAATTCAGGGGCTATTTTTGGGGATGGATTTTGCTACTAGATTTGAGTGAGAACCAATCAGAAAGCAGTATGGTGTCAGGTGACGTTGCGGCTACTAGTTTTGAATGAGGACCAGGGGGCCGGATCGAATTTGAATCAGGGGGGGGCAAAAAAATTGTTTTAGATTAAAATAATTTAATATGTAAATAGATAAAACAAAAACAAATTTACATAAAACTTTAAAAATTTTAAATAAAATCACAATTTTAATAAAATTAAAATTTTAAAAAATTTGGTAGTGATTTTATCAAAAATTTTTGGAAAAAAATGAATTCTTACTCTTTTAATTTTTTAATTTAGAAGATTTTATTTTTCAAAAGAAAAATATATCATTTTTAAAAATAAATGAAATAAAAAAAATTTGCCCCTGTACCCAAGTACCCTTGCCCCCCCAGTCGGCGCCTATGGGTCCAATCGGATAGCAGTATGGTGTCAAGCAGTGTCAAGTGTTTTCGATTAAAAATATGTAGAGTGGTTCTATTAGCCATTTTCATTGACATCTGAGTCAAAAATAAATAGATCTGAGCATCTGAGTTATTGGCGCGCAGGATTCAAACTTGCCAACCTAAAAACCAGCTTGGGGGCGGGGCGTGAAGCGCCGACTCCATGGGGCCCAAAGGTTAATGTTGAGGGAAGAGGGGCCCCTAGAAAAAAAAGCTTCACTATCGTTAAAAGGGCAAAAATCTTAAAACACTTAACCCATACTCCCTGCAACATATTTAGGCCCCCTAATAACACTAGTCGACAAGGTTTTTTTCACAAGATATCTGATTAGTGAACCTAGTGCATTTCTCACCCTGAATTCAGATATGTAGTTAGAATTTTTCCATCAGGCACAGTTTTAGAGATATAGAGCAAAATAGATTTTGGTCGAAAATGGGCTCTAAAACGGCTTTTATTTAGAATGTTCAAATTATTTTTAACGCCGCACCCCGTCAAATTATGCAGATAGTTAGAATACATATAAATTTTAAGTTTCATTCCAATCGGAGGTCATTTAGACGTGCTGCAAACGGCTTAAAGTTTCAAAAAATCGAAATTTTCAAGATTTTTTTGCTTTGTCACCCCTAATACAATTTTAGATACCTCTGAACGCAAAAACACATCTATGTAGGATATTCTATAGTTCTTTGGCTTTCTAAAATCATTCATTCGTAAAAATCTGCTAATTATTAACGAAATTATGAACAAAAACGTGAGCAAAGAAAAACACAAGTACACTCACTGGTCGAAAAAAATGGACTTCAATTGAATTAAAAAGCGAACCCTATCCACGAGAAGCTAATGTATCCTCTCTGAGCATCGAGTCACGGGTACTAACTTTATTATATATTATTAAAAAAAATATTTTTTGAATCTCATATCTTTCTTTATACTTCTAAAAGAACAAGAGGTCCATTTTTTTCGTCCAGTGAATGTACTTGTGTTTTTCTTTGCTCACGTTTTTGTTCATAATTTCGTTAATAATTAGCAGATTTTTATGAATGAATGATTTTTAGAAAGCCAAAGAACTATAGAATATCGTACATATATGTGTTTTGCGTTCAGGGGTATCTAAAATTGTATTAGGGGTGACCAAAGCAAAAAAAATCTTGAAAATTTCGATTTTTGAAACTTTAAGCCGTTTGCAGCACGTCTAAATGACCTCCGATTGGAATGAAACTTAAAAATTTATATGTATTCTAACTATCTGCATAATTTGACGGGGTGCGGCGTTAAAAATAATTTGAACATTCTAAATAAAAGCCGTTTTAGAGCCCATTTTCGACCAAAATCTATTTTGCTCTATATCTCTAAAACTGTGCCTGATGGAAAAATTCTAACTACATATCTGAATTCAGGGTGAAAAATACTTCTAGAATTTCATATCTTCATTCTTGTGAAAGAAAAAAAGTTCATTTTTGTCGACTAGTGTAATTTTTAAAAGTCGGCGCACATGGGCGTAATGTTAATCCCAACACACTGTTGGCGTGCTGTGAACTTCAAAAGGTTGGGAAACTCTGCTCTAAAACACCCCTTTCAAAACTCCAATATTACATTTGGGAAATGAAAGAATTTATCCAAGCCTCTATACCAAATTCCTTAAACGAATGGGAGAATATAATTTTAAAGAAATAAAATTAAATAACATAACGATAAACGATAATAAAAAAAAAGTGGAAATTTATTCAAAAGAGGAAAAATAAATGTTATAGAAAAAAAAATAATAATATTAAATTTAAGAAAGGGATGCAGTGCAATGGGATGTCATAATTGCAGTCATAATTTAAACGAGAGAGACATAGAGAGAGAAAGAGAGCATTATGGTCTTCATCTCCCTTTTTATTTTTTATTTTACTCGTCCCATTTAAACTAAACGCAATGACTTTTGTAATCGAGGATGAATATCTATTCCCTATGTGTGCGAAAAGGAAGAAAAAAAAGCGTAGAGGATCAGAAGATTTAGTTTCTTATTTTATCATTAAAAAAAAAAAACGTTTTACGTCATAATCTAGTAAATGTGACGTCATCATATTCATTTAAATTAATTAATAATGCTATTACTCAATTCAACAGTGATTTTGTTGACTGAGAATTTGAAGCTATTTCTGGGTATTTGGGTAGCGCTGATTCCAAAAATGCCATCAGTTTTGCCCCATCACGTCAGATTTTAGAGCTATAGAGAAAATAAAATTTCAATAGAAAATGTGCTCTAAAGCGGCTTTAATTTTATATTACCTGGATTTTTTTAAGGCTTCACCCTTTAAAAATATGCAGATAGTTATAATACATATAAATTGTAAGTTTCAGCCCAATCGGAGGTCATTTAGACGTGCCTTAAACGGCTTAAAGTTTAGAAAATCGAATTTTTTCAGTTTTTTTTTCTTTGGTCACCCCTAATACAATTTTAGGTATCCCTGAATGAAAAAAACATATATTTACGATATTCTATAGTTCTTTGACTTTCTAAAAATTATTCATTCGTAAAAATCTGTTAATTATTAACGAAATTATTAATAAAAACGTCATCAAAGAAAAATCACAAGTACAGTCACTGGTCGAAAAAAATGGACTTCAATTGAATTAAAAAGCGAACCCTATCTATAAGAAGCTTATGCATCCTCTCTGAACATCTGGTCACCGGCACTAACTTTATTAAATATTATAAAAAAAAAAAATATTTCTAGAATCTCATATCATTCTTTATACTTGTAAAAGAAAAAGAAGTTTATTTTTTATATTTATAAATAATTTATTTTTTTTTTTTTTTTATATACTAAATTTAATTATGTAACTTGAATTAAATTTCACTAATATTTTGTTATACTAAATATTATATTTGGAAATTTTCATTCATACCAGTGTAAAAGACTTGAGGGAAATATTTTGTTGTCATCATTAGGGAATTGAATTTTAAAAAAAATTCGGGGATAGCTTACCTTAGTTGATGTTCTGTGCTTATAACACTAGAATTTTTGTTCATTATTATTAGGGTATTAATAGTGTCCGCCAATTGATTACAACTCAGGATGTAAAATTATAAACATAGAAGAAATATATTTTATTTTCTTATGAAGTACAAGAGTAA
Organism: Euborellia annulipes; assembly: GCA_023213315.1. NCBI lineage: Eukaryota > Metazoa > Arthropoda > Insecta > Dermaptera > Anisolabididae > Euborellia > Euborellia annulipes. The sequence goes on from JAKCPI010014093.1 coordinate 24,148, forward strand.
AGTGTGCTTGAAAGAATTTCGAGGGCAAAATGAGAATTTTAAAGAGCATCTAAAAATAAAAAACTGAAAAAGTACATTAGTAAACTACCAGAACTCTTAGCCGATTTTGTTCAAAAGCTTTCTGTCACGTGCTAGCGTTGTGTGTCTTAAAAAGTAAGAAAAAAAAAAACAATTACGCAAATATGCCAAGAGATGTCAGAATGATAGCTAATAATATTTGATGCATTTGGTTAATTGCCATTGATCTTTTAACAATAAATACTTTATAAATGTTATTATATATTATGTATCTTTTATAAAAGCATATAAATATATCAATATAGGCCAGATATACGCTATTAGGTGATCAACTGTTAGACTAGCCTGCCATCTATTGCAAGAATGCTGAACTAATTTGACAGTTAATTTTTAAATAAATCATTAAAACTAAGCTTATTTTAAAAATTTCTTAATTAATATGTGATTAATAATAACAATAAATTCATTTTTAAATTTAAAAAAAATTAAAGATTATTGGGACAGATTGTTTTTTTTGTATTTGCTTGATAACAAAAAAAAATGAATTACGATAATTTTTTAATAAGTCATTAAAAAAATTATAGCTCGCTGTCCCAATAATCCCTTATGAATTTAATTCATTTAAAAAATTCAACCTCCTAGCTCTTTTCGATCTTGAGATATTTTGTTCACATACAGATCATTTCGCAAGACCCACTCAGGAGAAAACGTGTATTTCCATAAAAATCTCGATATGAATCAAATACTTTCTCTCCCCTTCTAAATATACACTGTACTGGTTACCAGTACAGTGTATATAGATAAGAGAACCTAAAAAAGAGACAACAATTAAACAAAGAATAATGAAGTGTCTTGATAATTTGCTAATTGAGTCGTAATACGGCGCCACGCGAACTTAATTATTTTTTAATTGAGATAATAATTTAAATATAATTTACTACATAGAAATCGTTTGCTATGACAAACATAACAAAATCAATAAAAAAAAAAAGAATATTAAATAGACTTTAATTAATTGTTTTGATTAGTAACTAATTAGGTCAAGAGATGGCAGCTGACACACTACACTCGCTCGTTAATTGCCTTCATTAATAAAATAATGGATAATGTAAATAATATGCAAGAGCCAAAACAATTACAATAGCACGCCCCCACACACTATGTAATCAGGAACTATTTCAATATATAGCAGCGACATTGTTAACTTTGGAATAATCCTAATTTTTGAAGAGTAGTTTTTATGAAATTTTTCATTAGAAATAACGCCACGCGCTATATATAATAGCGGAGGTCTGTCCGTCCTTCTGGTAAATAATTGAAAAATGATATTCCAGACCCCAGATAGTTCTATCGGCCCTACCCCCCACCCCCCTAAAATTTACTTTCCACTCGATTTTTTATTTTATATTTTTTTTTTACATTATGGTGCATAATTAATTAAAATACATTTATCTGGACAACTCTTAGTCATATCCCGAGACGCCGCCCTCCAGGGCAACCCTATCGCTGCTAGTATAATTATAATCTGCAATTGATCTACCTTAAGGGGGTTCAGGAGCGACGTCTAAATGCACTTTAAAAAAAACTAGACTATTATAAGGAATATTTCAATGCGGTTTTTTTTTAATGAATTAAATTCATAAGAGATTATTGGGACATCGAGCTATAATTTTTTTTAATGACTTATTAAAAAATTATCGTAATTAATTTTTTTGTTATCAAGCAAATACAAAAAAACAATCTGTCCCAATAATCTTTAATTTTTTTTAAATTTAAAAATGAATTTATTGTTATTATTAATCACATATTAATTAAGAAATTTTTAAAATAAGCTTAGATGATTTATTTAAAAACCAACTGCCAAATTAGTTCAGCATTCTTGCAATAGATGGCAGGCTAGTCTAAAAGACGATATAGTATTAGCCTATATCTGGCCTATATTTATATATTTTTATGCTTTTATAAAAGATACATAATATATAATAACATTTATAAAGTATTTATTGTTAAAAGATCAATGAAAATCAACCAAATGCATTAAATATTATTAGCTACCATTTTGACATCTCTTGGCATATTTTTGAATTACTTGATATTTGGGCATACTTTTTATGACACACAACGCCATCTTAGCGGGAAAAACATGCGTAACACCTTCGCTCCCTTGCCCCCTTAATAGCTATTTATTTTGAATCGCATAGTAGAGAGATATCGAGATTTTAGTTGACTATGAATAATAAAGCGCCGACGACTATGATTGAAGTTGATCCCACAATACAAAACTTGCCCCGGAGGGTTTATCATCATGATCATCATCATCTGTCTGTGGACCATCTATTTATCTGGAGATGGCGAATGTTTTGTTTTTCAATGCAACCCAAAGGGATGAGGGTTAATTTCACGCTCTCTCGCTACACAGTCCATGTGGAATGCCATCACCCCCCTCCCCCTCTCTAAACAACAACAACAACAACACTTCAAATGTCTCACTCAAACAGACAAAAAAAAAGCCTAATTAGAGAGGACTGATTGAACGGGGAAAAAAAAAAACAGAATGGACATTAATCATAAGCTCTTGGGATATTGATCCATCTTCTTTATTCGTGTTCAAATGTGCGGAAAAAAAGTAGGGAGGGGAGGAGATGATAAAAAATAATCAATTCGTTTTCAAAAATTTTTTACTTTCACCAGGCCCGGAAAAAAATACAGGTTCTACATCTGAGGCCATTTAGTCCTATATTGTACCCAATTCGATTTGAAATAAATTTTTCGCCTGGAACGGTATGCGAACCCTTAACCTTTGGCACTAGAAGCTCTACCTCTCTAGGTCAAGGGCCTAAAATAATGATAAAAGCTGTTAAAAAATATAAAAAATATTTTATATTCTTTGATCGTGATCCGTGGCCAAGAGGACACTAGCTTCTCGCGCCGGGGTCCCAGATTCGCTTCCCGTCCCAAGCGGGAAAAATTTGACTACAAATCATTTGAAATAAATGGGATGGGGACTAAATGCCGAAAAAGACCTTTAAAAAAAAATGATTAATTTGGGAGGCCATCACCCGGATCGTCTGTCTCCCCCCCCCGTCCCCCCCCCCCCCCGCCGTACCCCGTCCCTTTCCCGAAAACTTTCGGTCTATCTCCCTGTCGTTGGAATAAATAAAAGGAAAAGTAATATCTAGAGACCGGATTTTAAGAAAATGCTTATTGCTCAATTTTATAAGCAAACATTAGATATTTAATTTCTATACGAATTTGGAAAAACCAAGTGTATTGAGATTGCATTTTTTATGCTTTTTTGAGTTTTTATCCTTTTTTCCCTTTCGTGCTTATTTGAACTTATTTTACGAATATTTATAATTTTTTTTTTTATTAAAAAACACTTTTCCCATTCGCACACGCATACACCAGGGACGTATATAGGGGGGAGGGGGCCCGGCCCCCAAAAAAAAAAATTTCCAAAAACCCCGCAGTGCGAAAAAATATAGCCCTGTAAAAAAAAATTTTCCGAAGGTGAAAAATTTGGTCCGCAAAAACAAAATTTTTTAACAACTTTTTATTCAAGTTTTTTATGCTTTTTAAGCACTTTTTTCCATTTTTTTATGCTTTTTTGTCGGTCTCTAGTAATATCGATTGATAAAGTTAAACACTTTCTATTACGTCACACAATAATATACTGATACTCTTTGGCCGATTTTGATTAAAAGCTTATTTTCACGGTCCAGTACCAAACTTAAATATAAATTTTTTTTTTTTTTTAACCGAAAACTGGACAAGACTATTATATCTTCGTGTAAGCTAGAGATTTATTTGTCGGTATTTGGAGCAGATGGTACGCTGTAGGGGGTATAAAAAAGACAAATTTTTGGTTTGGCTTTTATTCGGGAAACTTAATTATGGCCGACCAATATGTGCAACAGTAAATTGGTTTCGGTTTCGAAGGAAACCATTTTCAAGGCCTGAAAATGAAAATACAATTTGTTTTTACATCGCAAAATCACAACAGAAGGAAATTACACAAAGTATTGACAATAGATTATTGAAAAAAAACCAACATATATATAATACAGTTGGTTTTTAGATCCCCCACAGTTCCCAAATTGTTTTCGTAAATGAGGCACCTACAATTCAGGGGACCTCAAAACGTGTATATCCATCAAAATCTCGACATCGAATTTTTGACATGAATCCAATACTTTATATATCTTCTTCTTCTTCTTCTTCTTTCTTCGCCTGATTATTCCCGCTGAGCGGGGTCGGCGGAATTAGTCATTCATAGATTTTTGCGACAGGGAAGGAATAGAACAGGCCGGCCCGTCGCACGGTCTGACGCCTGTTGAAAATATAGAAGGAAGGGACAGACATGTAAAGAACAGGACTGCTAGTCTCAGCTCAGGTAGCTCGTGGTCGCCATCCACGTACCCACAAGATGTGGGCCCCTGAGCATCAATACTTTATATACATATACATATTAACATACACATATAGGTAAGAGAAAGTAATAATTGGAATAAATTTTTATCACTCAAGACGGGCAGCATATCACTTACTTTTTGAATATAAAGCAAGGGCGGATCCAGAGGAGTTTCTCGGGGGGGGGGGGGATCTGGTGTGACTGGTCGCACAGTACACAATTTTTTCTTAATTTCGGTAATTTAAAGGCGCATTCTCTACTTGTTTGCCAAGAATATAAATACAAATCAAATTTTTAAGTATTAACTATTTAAAATTTTACATTAAAAATAAATTTTTTTGTGAAAAAAAGTTTTTTTTTTTTCAAATCTCGGGGGAGGGGGGTAATTATTCTTTTACCCCCCCCCCCCTTGCATCCGCCCTTGATATGAAGCGAATAGCTTACTACTTAATGGCCAGAGCGGAAAAACTAATTGAGGTGTTTAATTAATCAAAGATAGATAGAAGATATCTTCTTTCTAAAAAAACAAAAAAAACAAATGCTAACTAATAAAAACTTAACATGCACAATTAGAGATAACTATTTTCTCGTCTCGTTTAAAAGCAAATAAATAGACAAAACAAATGAAAATCGATGTCTGAGAGATTGTATAAACAAAAAACAAACAAAAAAAGAAAAAAGAGAGAGGAGGAGATAAAACAAACATCTCTCAATCTGTTGGGGTAGCTCTCTAAAAAAAAATGCACAATAAAACGTCTCCTTTATCTCTCTCTTTCTCTCTCACACTATTTTCATTCATTCTCTCAAAGATGCATGAATGAATTATTTTTTTTTTTAATTTTGGATCTATTAAATATTATATTATTTAAAAAAATAAATAAATAATACCCGTATTCTTAATCCAGACCTTTTACGAAAGAGTTATTGACAAAGGCCTCCATATTCCATAGAAGGATCTCGATCGTGAAGGAAGCAACATTTTAGGTATTTTTAGTGATATAAATTGGCAACAGCAATATGGCTGCCGGGAATTAACCTTACCTGAACCTAATGTTTCTTTTTCGTTGTTTATATGTCAAAGTAAGTTAAGACCAGTCTTGGACAAAATTCACTCATTTTACAACCAAAAAATCTTGTGTCACTGGTCACACAGCACCCAACGTTCTCTTACCCTTGGTAAGAGCCTTGCCACACCAGACATATATTAATATTTAGTTTCCGCCGTTATATTAGGGCCACGCAACAGTTTTGTCACTAGCAGTATGAGCCGTCACATTACATAATTTTTTCACAGTCAGACACACACACAGGCAGACTATGTCGTGAAAAGCACTTTTTTTAATTCAGGGGACCTCAAAGCTTGCATATCCATCGAATTTTTGACATGAATCCAAAACTTTCTCTCTCTATGTATTAACATATATAGAGGTAAGAGAAAGTATGTTGAATAGGAAAGAGGATGCCAAATAATTGAGCCTCTATTTGGTAATAAACACTCCTTATTGGGACGTTTCGGCTGGTATCAACCTTGCCATCTTTCGCCTTCAAAGAGCATATTTAAATTTTATCTACATAAATAGAGTTGTCATTTGTTAATACAAGTTATTTGCATTTCATGTCCAATGAATTTAATAATTCTTAAAATACCCTCAAGTGATACCATGAAGGTCAAGCTTGTAATATCATATTATAAGCTTGACCTTCATGATATCACTTGATTTTAAGAATTATTACATTCATTAGACAGGAAATGCAAATAACTTGTATTAACGAATGGCAACTCTATATGAACCCTGTTAAGCATTAGTGTGTCAAGCGCCAGCTACCGAGTTTTGAGAAAATTAACATTAAAGTTTTGTGTTTTGATTGGATTATATATAATTTTTTTTGTCAATTGTGCAAGTAACATTAAATATAAATTTTTTTAGGACATATTTCATAAAAAATACTATTAATTATAGCATTTGAAACAATATTCCGTGCTTAACTCAATTTTTAATTTTTTGGCGTTTGACACACTATTGCATAACATGTGTATAAAATTTCAATATGCTCTTTGAAGGCTCAAGATGGCAGGGTTGATCCCAGCCGAAACGTACTAATAAAGAGTGTATATCAATTTTTTTTTTTGTCAATAATAGCAATTTTTTTTTAAATTTGCCCTCTCGGCTACTGAGGCCATTTAGAGGTTATTTTCACTAGGGTGGGTCGAAAAATCTCTACTTTCTCTTACCTCTATATATTTATTATTACCAAATAGAAGCTGAATTATTTGGCTGCATCCTCTTTCCTATTCAAATATCAGCACAGCTACAGCCACGCCTACTATTCAGTAAGATAAAGTAAAAATGATCAAAAAATTGGCATTATTCCGCAATGGATATCTATTTGACCATAAAAGCTACAATTAATATACGATAAATATATTTATAGAAAGATTGGTTGAATACCCCCCCCCCCCCTCCCGGGCCTTTTTATTTTTACAAATGACTAATTAAGCAATTTTCAAGGAACCGAACCTAGGAGACAAATATATTTTAAAATAAAGCAACATTACTGACATGACTATAATACTATCTTTTTATTAATAGGGTAATTCCACGTCAGTTCAACCAGGCCATTTCACCCATAATCTCCAGATTTTCATGAAACTTGGTATGTTTGTTCTATATATAAAGATAAGTAACAGCACCAAATTTCGATTTTTTATCTCACTTAGTTTTCGAGTTATGGCACTTTAAAGTTTTTTGGTTTTTTCACCTTCCGCGGCTTGAATAGTGCCAAACAAAATGTGACATGGAAGAGAAAATAATTTCTCATTTGCTTATTTGACACTCAATCTTGATGAAATTTTTTTGGTAAGTTCTTTAAACAATAAGGAATTAGAAAAAAAATATATCACGAGTCTAAGTTAATCCTAAAATATAAAAAAAAATTCATATTGTTGATTTTTTTTAGTTATGAAACCGCAAACATGGTTTAGCGCTAAAGCCATTATCTCCAAAAGGGAATGAGATACTCAAGAAAATTTTTTTTTCTAAATAATCTACATGAAATGGGCTTTAATTTAGTAAAATAAAAATTTTGTGTATTTTGTTCCCTCTATTTCTCAAGTCCATTGCAAGTTTCAATATATAGTTTTACATGTTAAAAAAGGTTTCAAGGGCAAAGTATGAAAATATACATTTTAAAAAGCATCTAAAAAAATAATTGATTTTTGAATTTTAATAAAAATCGTTGCAGCAAATTTTGAGAAAATTGAAAAAAACTGAAAAAGTACATCCAGTAAAGTACTAGTACTTTTTGGCCGATTTTATTCAAAAGCTTATTTTGAGGTGTCGGGGGAGGGGCACCTAACTTAAATATAAAATTTCAACCTCCTAGCTCAATTCTTTCATGATTTCAAATGGATACTGTGTGTGTGTCTGCTTAAAACTGTACAGAGACGAAAACACAATCAATTCAATTGAAATCATGAAAGGATGAAAATTAATTTTATATTTAAGTAGGTACCCTCCCCCGGCCCACTCAAAATAGCTTTTTAGTAAAAATCAGCCAAGTACTAATTGCTTTGCTGATGTACTTTTTCAGTTAATTTTCTCAAAAATTTGCTGCAACGATTTTATTAAAATTCAAAAATCAATTATTTTTTGATAACTTTTTAAAATGTATATTTTTCATTTTGCCCACTTGAAACACTTTTTTAACATGTAAAACTATATATTGAAAACGCAATGGACTAGAGGAACAAAATACACAAAATTGCTAAATTAAACCCATTTCAAACGAATTTTTTTAGAAAAAAATTTTCCCGAAATATCTCATTCCCTTTTGGAGATAATAAACTTTAGCTATTACATGTTTGCGTTTTTAAAAAAATCAACAATATAATTTTTTTATATTTTAGGATTAGCTTAGACTCGTGATATATTTTTTTTCTAATTCATATTGTTTGAAACTTGCCAAAAATTTCATCAAGCGGGTGTCAAATAGAAAAGCAAATGAAAATTATTTCTCTTCCATATCTGGCATTAGTAAGCCGCGGAAGGAATGAAATCAAAAACTTAAATGCCATAACTCGAAGCTAAGTGAATAAAAATCGAAATTTGGTGCTTGTTACTTATCGCATATGCATACAAGATTTCATAAAAATCTGAGATTATGGGTGAAATTTTTATTTTTTTGGTTGATTTGACGTGGAATGACTAATATCAAAAAGTTTTGTAATAAATTTTCTTTTAGTATTATTGTAATTATAACAAAAAAAAACTTAAAGAAATGTTTGTTAATTTTTACTTTCTCTTACCTATGTATATATGTAATATATATATAGAGAGAAAGTATTAGTTCATGTCAAAAATTCGATGTCGAGATTTTGATGGATCTTCACGTTTTGAGGTCCCCTGAATCCAAAAAAGTGGTTTTTCGCGACATGGTCTGTCTGTGTGTCTGTCTGTGTGTCTGTCTGTGTGTCTGTCTGTGTGTGTGTCTGTGAACAAAATATCTCAAGAACGAAAAGAGCTAGGAAGTTGAAATTTTATATTTAAGTTAGGCACCCCCATGGGACGTGACACGAAGCTTTTTGAACAAAATCGACCAAAGAGTACTAGTACTTTACTGATTCACTTTTTCAGTTTTTTTCGATTTTCTCAAAATTTGCTCCAACGATTTTTTTTAAAATTCAAAAATCAATTATTTTTTAGATTCTCTATAAAATGTATATTCTCATTTTGTGATTGAAATCTTCTGAAGACCACTTTACTCTTGTACTCCATAGAAAAGATAGGAGAAATGGTTGCCATGGTATCAAAATATAAATATTTTCCCATACTTATAAATTTTACATCTTGAATTCAATTGTACCCTACTGTCGGAAACTAAATACATGTCGACACAAAAAATCTGGTGTGACAAGCACAGTACACAACTTTCGATTACCGAAGGTAAGAGAAAGTTGTGCTGTGCGCCAGTCACACCAGATTTTTTAAAATGATCCCATAAATAATACCGAGTTGGTAAGTTGTATATATTTTTTTAAACTCCTCCTAGGGCAAGAGAAAGAGAATAAAAGAAAATGAATGAATGAGAAGAGAGTGGGGGGTAGTAATTATTATTTTTTGCCTGGTTAATATTTTTGTATTAATGCTCTCATTTCTCTTTTTATTTTTCTCTTTTTCCGGGAATTCTTTTGTCATTAAATGAGAGAGAGAGGGAGATAGATTCATTTATTTCTACACTCAAAATGATAAAAGTGAAACTATAGAAATGATAAATTTATTCAAATTTAAAGAAAAATTAGTTGAATAGAATTAATAAAAGTAAAACAAATGAATTTTTTTTTAAGGGTTAATGTGTTAGTTTTAAGAAAATAATAACAATTTTTTTTTTTAATTTGCCCGCTCGGCTACTGAGGCCATTTAGAGTTCACTAGGGTGGGTCGAAAAATCTCATTTTTTTATTTCGAAGTTGTAATAGCGCGGAAAAGTTGCGAATTATAGGCTAAAGACAACAAAAAAAAAAAAAAAAAAAAATATCAAAATCGGTTGACATCTTTCGGTCGAGCATAGGCCCTAAAGTTTGACAAAATATGAAAAAAAAAACTTCACTTTTGAGATTATTTTTTAAAATGTAACGTCTTAAAAAAGAGCTTAAAAACATTGGGTTTAAATTTGGTTAAGATTATTTGATTTTTTCCGGTCGCGCATAAACCACAAAATTTGCCAAAATAATGAAAAAAATTTTTTCCAGTTTTTTTTTTTTATATCTTTATATACTTTTTTTTTTTAACCTAATAGTTACAGTATTTTTATTTTTGAACATATGTACACTGTACATTAAGGTTCAAAAATTCAAAAAATAATCTGGAAAAGTGAAGTTGTTTTCATATTTGGCCAAATTTTAAGGGCCTTTGCGCAACCAAAAGATAGCCAACAGATTTTGATAATTTTTTTTTCCTTTACATGTAATTCACATATCTATATGCTATATTCACATATCTATATGTTACATATATATAGCTCCGAGATGATCTAGCGGCAGCAGCTAGCTGGTGTTTTTTTTTTAATAAAATTGAAAAAAAAATCTGGTGTGGTAATCGAAAGTTGTGTTCTGTGCTTGTCGACATAGATTTAGTTTCCGACAGTACGGTACATTCGAATTTCAAGATGTAAAATTTTTTTTTTTTTTTTTTTTTTTTTTTAAACATTCACACTTTTTTTCTCATTCACACTCACAATCACACACACATTCACACAGTCTTTTCGGCAACTTAGGTCATTTAAGACTTTAAACGATATCCGTTATTTATTATTATACATATTGGGGTCCAGGCATTCTTATATAAGCCATTTGGTATCCAAATGCCTTATATAAAATCATCGGACTGCCTGGGGTCCGAACCCGCGACGTTTGGTATACGAGGTTAGCACGCTAACCTCTACGCCATGCCCCGAGGGCAGATGTAAAATTTATAAGAATGGGAACATATTTATATTTTGTTACCATGGCAACCATTTCTCCTATCTTTTCTATGGAGAACAAGAGTAAAGTGGTCTTCAGAAGATTTCAATGACACAATGAGAATATACATTTTATTGAGAATCTAAAAAATAATTGATTTTTGAATTAAAAAAAAAAATCGGAGCGAATTTTGAGAAAAACGAAAAAAAAAAACTGAAAAAATCAGTAAAGTACTAGTACTCTTTGGTTGATTTTGATTGAAAGCTTATTTTCACGCCTCAGGCGGGTGCCTAACTTAAATATAAAATTTCAACCTCCTAGCTCAATTCCTTCATGCTTTAAATTGAACACACAAACACACCTACATACAGACAGACCATGTCCCGAAAACCACTTTTTTGGATTCAGGGGACCTCAAAACGTGAAGATCCATCAAAATCTCGACTTCGAATTTTTGACATGAATCCAATACTTTCTCTCTCTATATATTAACATATATATAGAGATAAGAGAAAGTAATAACTAAATTCAAGACAAAGTAGATACTAGTAAAGCCTACCCGAATTTTTCCAATATCATAAGTCGTGATCTAGCGAAAATAATATATATTTAAAATTTGGAAGAAATCGAACTGATGTGCTTACAAACAAACAAACGTAACTGTTACATTGCTCATTTAATAGTATAATAAGATAAGCTATTTGGCTAATTAAATGCTCCGATGGCTATCAGGGGACGTTCAACATCAACGGGGCCACCCATCCGAGATTTCGGCCAGCTCGGCAATGCTTAACTGCAATGTTGTTCCTTTGCCCCGAACTAATAGCAAATTAAGAAGAGGATGCTTCAATAAAACAAAATTTTAATAATCTCATATTATTAAAGAGAGATGGAGGGGTAGAGGGAGTTGATTTGAATATTATATTAAATAAATGTTTATTGAATAAATATAAAAAGAATGAATGATACACCAGAGCGAGGATTTATTTGTTTTATGAATAAAAGCACTGTGTTTGTTCGGTCTAAATAAATACATTTTTTTTAATATAATATACCAGTAAAATATAGGGTTAATAAATAATCGACTAATCAAGAGAGAAAAAATTTTTCTAATATTAATTTCGAGCAAAAAATAAAAAAAAGCGAACCCGTGATCTCTAACACTAGAGGTGAGATCTATATCTCTAAACAGCTATAAAGATGGAAAAGTCGACTCTGACTTTAATCAAAAATCGATCTTTTCCTGAAATTAATAAACTTTTTAGAATCGAGTTGAAACTCTTTCAAGTCGATTAGAATCGATTCTCACTGGACGACTTCGACTTTTTTTTGTTACAATACTTACAATGTTAGTATCCGATGGTAATATAGTTTGTAACGTTTTCATTGATTGACTTTCATCTTTCTTTTAAAACCTGCACATAACACACCAATCAACACGCTTTCTAAGATCGGTTAGTGAACATATGTGGCATTCTTAATTCCATATATTTTAATGTTTTATTTTGGTACTCAACTTCCATATTTTATTTTAATGTTCGGTGCCATATCACGTGCAATTTCTGGATAGAATATTATTTTATAAAAATATTGAAAACAATATTTGTGTGTGTTGTATTTAATAAAACGTTTAAATACTTAATAAATCTTATATTATAAATAAATATATTTAATATTTACTGAGTATCTCCTAAGCACGAGTTATAGAATTTTTAAAAATTAAATATTTTTCGAGATCTATTATTTGAATAACGATAAATTCAAAATACTATTCAAAATACTTCAAGATAATTGAAAAGACTTTAACATTTGAGTTTCGATTAGAATTATTTCATAGCTCATGAGAATGTTTCTTTTATTCTGCTTTCCATGCCATAGGCATCTATGATTATCGAAACCAGGATCTCGCCTCCTAGGTTCCTGGGCAATAGGCGGGTCCTAAGTTGGCCCCCCCCTCCCAAGGCAGAGATCCTGGCTTCGGCTACTCAGTCAATATTTACTGAGTATCTCACTAAGCACGATGTTGTTGAATTTTTAAAAGTCGACTTGAAAGTCGTAAAGTTGACTTTCAGAAATGATTTATCGATTCCGAGAATCGAAAAATATCTAATCGATTCCAAAATCGAAAATCGACTTTTCGAACGCCTTTTCCATCTCTATATTGGTGGTTAGGATACATATAAAATAAAAATAAATTTTAATTTTCTATTTATTACCCAAGGGAATTAGCTTGTAATTAGGTGTAAATTACCCTGGCTGATGATTTACCATTAAAACCTTTAATAATCAACACAGCCCTTAATAGGCTTAACAGATTTTCACACAATCAAACATACAACAATAGAAAAAAAAAAAACTTTTAACACTTTTATCAATTCTCTTTTATGTTTCCTGTTAAAAATACTATACAGTATTTGAACTATCAAGAAAAATCCAAATATTTCCAACAAACTCTAAACGGAGAAGGTGCTGCATTATTTTATTATCAAACATATGTATTGTTAAGATCTCTATTGTTTTTCAAGGCGATAACGAGACAAAATTCACCACGAGACCTTTTCCACGTGCTTAATCCTTACCTCTTTCTCTCTTTCCTTTGGCGATATTTTCCCGATATATCGTATAATTGGAATTTCTCTCTCACTCTCTGTCCTAAACAACAATCGAATCCAATCATGATTAAATCTCTCCTTAATCGGATAAATTAATTGCAAATACAAAACTAAAATTAGTATCTATAATATGTGTATAGTAGCTACGTTGTTTTGTATGAAATTTTATATATTATTGATCGGATGGGCATTCCAAACTAAATTATTACTATTATATTACTAGGAGGAATTCACTGTAAAGTCAATGAGTGAATCAATAGGAAAAAAATAATTCAAAATGATAGTAACAGTTATAATCTGATGTGACTAGCAATTGAATAGCTTAAAATGAGATATTTATTTTCAAAATGGGGCGCAAAAAAAAGTTTTTAATTTTGATGAGAAAGTTTTTCTTCGAACTGGGACATCCTCTCTAGCATAGAAGAGATTGGATAAAATAGAACTAGAAATAAGGATTAGTTTAAAGAGAAGAAGTTGATAAATATTTATTCCCAATGAAATTTCCCTTAGAATTTGAAAAACCCCGAATTTATTTTCTAGATCAGTGTTTCCCCAACCTTTGGAAGTCCACGGCACCTCAAAGGTGCGTTGGGAATAACATTACACACTAGGGGGCACCCTTTCTTTTTATTCTCCTAATTTTTTAGTTAGACGAAATTTTTTCCGCCATCCACAAAACTTTTTCCCGCTTCCGCGTAAATCATTTCACCTTTTTTTTTTTCCAAAGCTTCATTTTCCGTCCTAATTTTTGTCGCTTCTCTTTTAATCATTTGGCCTTTTTTTTTGCAAAACTTTTTTTTTTCGACTCTTTTTTTGCCTAAATATCTAGCGGCACCCCTTAGGCATTCTCGAGGCACCCTAGGGTGCCGCGGCACACGGATTGGGAATCACTGTTCTAGATATTTATTTAAAAGCTTTGAGTGAAAAAACCAACTTGGTAAAAAGTTATTGTAAAATTAACCGAATCAAAATTTTATCCCAAAATGACCATTTGGGGCTTTTGGGCCGGGTCCAGACGGGCCTAACTCATAATGATGTAACGTGAAATGTAATGCGAATAGACTGGGCAGCACACGAACTTAACGCGAACCTTGTTCATGAGATGTTTCCATTTAGTTGCTACGAACATGCCGAATAGGAAGGTCGGGATAGCTGGTACTACTTTTTTTATTTCATTTCGCTCCGAAAAAAAGTGGCAAAACGACCAGTGGCGTGCGGTCAGGGGAAGCAAGGGAAGCACTGCTTCCCTAAGCAATCGAAGAAATCAATCTAGCCTATTTATTATTTAAAAGTAATCTTGCAAAACATCTCATAACACTGGTGTGAGGGGATCTCTGACGTAGTGGAAGCTGAGCAGCCTATAGCTTCCCTAAAGGTCGACTCGCGCAGGCGCTTTAAGGCGGATGGTGTCGTGGAGCGGGGAGGGGAGTTCGAGACTCAGAACGCTGGGAGATGCTAGCTTCCTCCAACCTTGGCTTCCTCGGGCGAAGATAGCCGCCGAGAATGTCCGAAGCACTCGCACTCACACACAACGTAGTCTACTGATAGTGTCAAATCCCTATTATGGTTGTTAAAACTTGATTGTAAATTTCTAATATTAACTTTGGATAACGTAATATATATAGTCGTAGACAGATCGTGAAATTAGACAGTTCATGAACTGTCTAGACATTTCATGAACTGCAGCCAGATCGTGTAATGGTCAAACAGTTACATGATCTGGCTAAAAATTTTAGACAGTTCATGAAATGCAATTGGGCCTTAGACAGATCGTGTAATGCTCGAGAATTACATGAAATGTCTAAATTTTTAGACAGTTCATGAACTGCCTAACAGCAGTTTTGCCGATCGTGTACTGTTTGTAATTTAGTGCAATAAATCTAAAAAAAAAATTTTATTTTTTCGAAAATCAAAAAAAGGGCTTCTATAAGTTGTAGACATTTTAAATAGCTTTAATTTAAAAAAACTTGAGGTAGATAGCTTCAAATTTGTGGCCGCTGGAATCTCCCAAAATTAGAACCCGGAGACGCGCACCTTAACTCAAGATTTACAAAGTGAGGAAGATTTGGAAAATTTAGTAATCGATAATAATAATAATATTGAAAAAAATTGACTTTTTTCGAAATCTTTATTTGCTTTACAAACAGTACACGATCGGCAAAACTGCTATTAGGCAGTTCATGAACTGCCTAAAAAATTTAGACATTTCATGTAATTCTCGAGCATTACACGATCTGTCTAAGGCCCAATTGCATTTCATGAACTGTCTAAAATTTTTAGCCAGATCATGTAACTGTTTGACCATTACACGATCTGGCTGCAGTTCATGAAATGTCTGAGACAGTTCATGAACTGTCTAACTTCACGATCTGTCTACGACATATACAGTATATACAGTGCTTCCCCAAAATTGGGGGCACGCCCCTGAAAAACGACCCACCCTAGTGACCACCCCTCCCAGATTTTTTTAAAGACATTTTGGGACTGCTTGATAACTAATTCAAATATAATTCCTTGTTTAAAATAATCCTCTCATCATTCTTATTATCTTCCAATTAGGATTTTTTTTTTTAAACGGATTGTAATTTTTTTTTTTTTTTTTTTTAATTTTAAATCTTACGTACATTATTAAACTTTTAGCCGCCCTCTTGATAATAATCCTTTGTTGAAAAATAATTAAATTAGAGTTAATTTAATCTAATTTATTGTTCCCTTAATAATAAAATAAAAATAAGTCGTCTACTTGAATGAACCTTATCCACCCCACCCCCCTGACACACACTTTTGAATATAAATAGCTTGTAGCTTTATAGCAGGCAGGCAGGGAAGAAAGCAGCAGCAACATTCCTTTTAACGGCCGCTTCTTTTGCATCATCTCTTGTACTTTCCTTCTCCTCCCCTCTCTCTTGATCTCTATCGTTTCCTCTCTCTCACCCTCATCTTTCTATTTTTTTTTCTAGCTCCTTTCACCTCTATTAACTTTCCGGCTAAAAAAAATATCTTTTAACAAATCTTTACGATTCTATTCTCAAAGAGCAAACTGATTTCAGGATTTAAACTATTTAGCTATTATACGAGACTATTTATATTTGAAAAATCTGGCGTGATTGGTCGCACAGTACACAAATTTCTCTTACCTTCGGTAATTGAAAGTTGTGTTCTATGCTTGTCAAACCAGATTTTTTATTTCGATATATATTTAGTTTCCGCCGATATATTAAAATTAGGGTCCGACCGAAACAAGATTTTCAGCCGAAACCGTAACCGAAACCGAAACTTGTATTTCCTAGCAGGGGAGTATATAGAAATTTTTTTCGGGAAGGGGGCCTTAACTCAAAAATTTTTCTAAGGAATTTTTTCTGCCCCACCCTGCGAAAAATTTTGTTTTTGTGGAACCAAGGTTTTCCGCCCTGCAGAAAAATCTTTTCCCCGGCCTTGAAAATCATTTTACCTTTTTTTTTTTAGGGAGACTAAATTTTTTCCGCCCCTTTTTCACCGGGCGGAAAATTTTTTTTCTCACTCAAGTGCAAATCATTTACCTTTTTTTTTTTTTTTGCTTGCGAGTCTCATCCCATCTTTTCAGTCTCAGGTTTCGGCTACTTTTTGGCCGAAACTGGCCGAAACCGAATATTCGGTCGGTTCCTAATTAAAATGCAAGATGTGAAATTTATACACATGAAAATATTTATATTATGTTGCAAGGGAACCATTTTTCTTATCTTTCCTATGAAGTATAAGAGTAAAGTGGGCTTCAATCAATTTCAAGAGCAAAATCAAAAATAATTGATTTATGAATTTTAATTCAAAATCGTTAAAATGAGTTTTGAGAAATTTGACAAAAACAAAAATTGTGTCAATAAAGTACTAGTACTCTTTGGCCGATTTTGTGCAAAATCTTCGGGTCACGTGCCACGGGGGTTCCTAACTTAAATGTTATTTTGTTTCGGGTTTATATGCATATATCCATGGTCGTCATCTGTGTAGATGTTATACACAGCCTTTGATGCCCACCTTGAACCTCTTACTTTCTCTTACCTCTATATATGTTAATATATATATATATATATATATATAGAGAAAGTATTGGATTCATGTCAAAAATTTACTGTCGAGATTTTCATGGATGTATGTGGATGGTATGTTTTGAGGTCACCTGAATCCAAAAAGAGGTCTTGACAACATGGTTTATCTGTGTGTCTGTGCGTGTCTGTATCTGTGTTTAAGCATGAAGGAATTGAGCTATGTGGCTGAAATTTTATATTCAAGTTAAACACCCCCCTGGAGGGTGAAAATAAGTTTTTAAACAGAATCGGCCAAAAAGTACTAGTACTTTACTGATGTACTTTTTAGGTTTTTTTTTTCGATTTTCTCAAAATTTACTTTAACGATTTTGATTAAAATTCAAAATTCAATTATTTTTTCATTGTTCTTTCAAATGTATATTCTAGTTTTGCCCTCAAAATTGTTTGAGCACAATTTACTTTTGTACATCATAGGAAAGATAGGAGGAATGGTTGCCATGGTAACAAAATATAAATATTTTCTCGATGTTTACATCTTGAATTTAGCCCCGGTTTGGCGTAGTAAGTAGCGCGCCTACCTCCTATACCAAACGTCGCGGGTTCGGACCCAGGCAGTCCGATGATTTTATTTAAGCCATTTGGATACCAGATGACTTAAATAGAAATGCCTGACCCTACAATAGATATATTCTCTACAACGGTTATCGTCAAAGTCTTATATGGCCTAAGTTGCCGAAAAGACTGCATGAATGTGTGTGTGAATGTGAGTGTGAATGAGAAAAAAGTGTGAATGTTTTAAAAAAAAAAAAAAAAACATCTTGAATTTTAATATATCGGTTGAAACTAAATGTATCTCGACCCAAAAAAATCTGGTGTAGCAAGCACAGAACACAACTTTCGATTTCCGCAGGTAAGAGAAAGTTATGTGCTGTGCGACTGCCACATCAGATTTTTATATATTATTTCTACATTAAGATAAAAATCTTTTAGAATCTTTTATATATAATCCTACGCAGTTTAATTATTAAATGAAATATAAAACTTAAAAAAAAAATTTCGAAAATTATTTATTCCTCAACCCTTGTTTAGAAAGCTAATTTTTTGCTAGATCCATTTATTACGGGGCAGCTCAATTATTATTAACGCACATCTCTTCAAGATAATGACATAATTTCCAAGCCCAGAGTTTAAAAAAAAATCCTTTGTTCATTTTAATTAATCCTTCTCTTGTGGTTTTTCATCTTAATTATTAGTGTAATTTTACAAAATAAAATCGCCTTGTACGCGTAATACGTGAGGACATCATCTTTAAGTTTAAGACGACCGATGTGAAGATAAAAAAAAAAAAAACTTTTTCCCTCTCTCTTTTCTCTCTTCTTCTTTTTTTTTTTTATTTGTGAATTCAATATTTATTTTATTTATCTCTTTGAAAATTAAATGAGCAAATAAAGTACATATAGTTGTGAAAGTTATAATTTATCAAACAAAAATAAAGTTTTCCATAAAAAAAAAAGATCCCTCTTTGAATGTTTTTGACCTGAAAAATACACTAATTGAATATTTTTTGGAAAAAAAAAATGGAATTTTTATTGAAAATTAATAAAAAGTTGTTTTTTTTAACACCTTGACTTCATTTAATAATAATTTAAAAAAAAATCTGGTGTGATGGTCGCACAAACTAAAGGGCGGGAGCAAACCTTTTCTCTTATCTTTCCTATGAAGTACAGTAGTAAAGTGAGCTTCAGACAATTTTGAGAGCAAAATGAGAATATACATTTTAAAGAGAATCTAAAAAATAATTGATTTTTTAATTTTAATCAAAATCGTTGGAGCGAATTTTGAGAAAATAAAAAAAAACTGAAAAAGTACATAAGTAAAGTACTAGTATTCTTTGGCCGATTTTGATTAAAAGCTTATTTTCACGCCCTAGGGGCGTGTCTAACTTAAATATAAAATTTCAACCTCATAGCTCAATTCCTTCATGCTTAAAATTGAACACAGACACGGGACAGCACGACAGACAGTGGAAAACCACTTTTTTGGATTCAGGGGACCTCAAAACGTGTATATCCGTCAAAATCTCGACATAGAATTTTTGACATGAATCCAATACTTTCTCTATCTCTATATTAACATATATAGAGGTAAGAGAAAATAATATAGAGAGATGAAAATAAAAGTTTTATCTTGTATTCGACCTAAAAAAAATATATAGATTTATGTTTATAGGTTAGGAAATGAATATTTTATTATTATTATTGTATTTATTTTATTTTTTAATAAAAAATGAAATAAAATTGTAATTATTCAGAATAATAGACAAATTTCCTTTTAAAAATAAAAAGTTTTTTTCGGGTTTTTTTTTATTATTATTTATATAAATTAGAGCTCTTGTTTCATATTCCACTCAGGGGCTCACTTCTAGTGAGTACGTGGATGGCGACCCGAGCTAAGGCTGGCATTTCTTCCTTTCCTTTATGCCAGCCTGTTTTCTACCTTTTCCAAACTCATCGTTTGAACGTTCACTAAATAAAAATACAGTAAAATCAACCCCTCCCCTCGTTATTAATATTATTATATAATTTTAATTATCATAATGGGGTTTATTTTACAAGCTTATTATTTGCTCTTGTCAGGATGAACAAATAAAAGATTAGAATAATATTATTAAAAAATTTCAATTTTTTTTTTTTAAATAAATATTTATTATGCGGTATTATTAATTTATTCTTCTTTTTAAAAAAAGATTAAACAAAAAAATAAAAAAAATGACAGAGAATTGTTTTAATTCCCACCTAATGAAAATTATCAGCCAGAGATGCAATATGAATGAAATTGATATCAAAATATTACCAAATGGTCTAGCTATTAAATAAGAGTATTTCATACGTATCAAATAATTTGAAACAAGGGGGTCCAAAAAATTTATTTTTTTTATTAAAACCTCCGCACATTTCCCGGGGGGGGGGGGGGGGGGGGGCGTATTCACCCAGGTGATAGAATTAATCATTTAATTGCAGTGCCTGATTGATGTGTTCGAGAGTGGAGCCTTGAGCTTACCCGTCGGTTTTGTTGTCTTAAAAGGGGCGTTTTCCCTTTCAGTTGCATTAAAAAAACGGTTCGGTCCAATTTTGCTTGATGATATTTGAATAAATTTGGACCGAAAACCACTTTTTTGGACTCAGGGGACCTCAAAACGTGTATATCCGCAATCTCGACATCGAATTTTTAACATGAATCCAATACTTCTCTCTCTATATATTAACATATATAGAGATAAGAGAAAGTAAAAAA
The DNA here is from genome assembly GCA_023213315.1 of Euborellia annulipes. NCBI lineage: Eukaryota > Metazoa > Arthropoda > Insecta > Dermaptera > Anisolabididae > Euborellia > Euborellia annulipes. The sequence goes on from JAKCPI010014093.1 coordinate 44,964, forward strand.
CCTAATAAAAAATAATTATTTATTGATAATAGGAGTGGGTAAATAAAATAAGTCCTTTAAAAATTATTTTAATTCAAATTTATCCCTAATAAATAAATAAATACAAAAAATAACACTTGAAAGTATTTTATTTAAATTGCGGTGAGTTTTAATGGTGGATAAATGAAGTGAGTCTTTTAATAGTTATTTAATTTCGATTTTATTCCCAACGGAATAAATCCCCGTTAGTTTGCAAGTAAATAGAATTTTTTTAATAGAGAACTTATTTGATAATTTTACTCAGAGAGCAATGCTTGCTTGTTGCCTATCTGCCAGGCGGTCTGTCATTTAGTTGAATTCGAGTCGAGCCAAGAGTCACTCGGTTTCTCTTTCTCTCTCGCGTATGTGTTTAGTTTATTTTATATTGTGTTGTGATTTGTGCAAATAAGACGTTCATCCCCCAACCTCATCACACCACACCCCGTCTGCTCATCTTATTATTAAGGTAATGAATATTTTCATAACGAATTAAATTTCTATTTTCAATTTTTTTTTTTTTTTTCTCTCAACATATACTTATAAAATTATCCAATTTTTACTTTCTCTTACCTATGTATATATGTAATATATATAGAGAGAAAGTATTGGATTCATGTCAAAAATTCGATGTCGAGATTTTGATGGATCTTCACGTTTTGAGGTCCCCTGAATCCAAAAAAGTGGTTTTCGCGACATGGTCTGTCTGTGGGTGGGTGGGTGGGGGTGGGGTGTGTGTGTGTCTGTGTTCACTTTTAAGCATGAAGGAATTGAGCTATGAGGCTGAAATTTTATATATAAGTTAAACACCCCCCGGGACCGGAAAAATAAGCTTTTAATCAAAATCGGCCAAAGAGTACTAGTACTTTACTGATGTACTTTTTCAGTTTTTTTCGATTTTCTCAAAATTCGCTCTAACGATTTTGATTAAAATTCAAAAATCAATTAATTTTTAGATGCTCTTTCAAATGTATATTCTCGTTTTGCCCTCAAAATTGTTTGAAGCACACTTTACTCTTGTGCTTCATAGGAAAGATAGGAGAAATGGTTGCCATGGTAACAAAATATAAATATTTTCCCATACTTATAAATTTTACATCTGAATTCAAATATTCCCTACTGCCGGGAACTAAATGCGTGTCGACACGAAAAATCTGGTGTGACAAGCACAGAACACAACTTTCGATTACCGAAGGTAAGAGAAAGTTGTGTGCTGTGCGCCAGTCACGCCAGATTTTTAATTATATGATGAAATCTTGTACCCCAGGGGGAGGGTGAGAAAGGGTGTAAATCATCCCTTCTAATAAACAAAATACTATTTTTCTTTAAAAATAAAATTTAAAAAATTTTTGTTTTGTAAAAATTTTACTTTTAAGCAAATGGATTACTTTCTCTCCCTCCTCACCCTCTACCACCCTATCAGAGAATTTATTTTTTCTATAATATTTAATAAGAAATTTTTATTAAATAATAGAAAATATTCTTAAACTTTTATCTCTCATCAGTGTGTTATAGTGATTTTGGAGGTGGAATTTGTTTTTATTGCCAGTGCTTTCTTCTGCACTCGCCTCCCTTATTTATTTATAATAAAAAAAAAATCATTTGGATACCAATTGGCTTGAATAGAAATAAATGCCTAAAACCCCCAATATGTATATTAATTAATAACAGATATCGTCAAAGTCTTATATTACTGGCCTGAGTTGCCAAAAAAAAAACTTTCTACAAGCCTGTATCTCCATCTTTCGTTTCGTGAATATATTTCACTACAAACAAAGTTTCCTTTGTTTGTAGTTTTATGTAGAATTCGATCCCCCTCGACTCACACATCCCCTTAGAGATATTTATTATTTCAAATTCGCCCTACTCTACAAATCTTCCTAAATACAGTATATAGGTACCGGTACATTATATACTGTTTTATTGAGGAAAAAATAATTCAAATTTTTTTTTTACTTGAAATTAAAAAAAAATCTTCTGGGACATGTACTTCATAGGAAGGATATGGGAAATAGTTGCGCATAGGGATGAAACGATACCACTGAGGTATCGATACTTTTATTCGATACTGGTATCGGTCGCAAAGTATCGAGTACCTACTCGGTATCGATTGAAAAGTATCGATACCTACTCGTATCGGTCAATTTTTTCGTACAATTAAAAATAAGCAAAAACAGGAGTAAGTTCTTAGGGTCTATATTATCAAGATTCGCAGGGACTTTCCAGCCAGGAGATTAAATAAAGATCTTTTATTTAATTTATATTTGCCGACGTTTCGATCACCAATCACCACCTTCATCAACGGAGACCTCCGAGCATGATAATATTTTTGCACAAATCAAAGTAAAAAGAAATTGTAGATTTAATTGCAATGAATATTAAAATACCTAAGATCGTGTATAATTGACAATATTCGCCCTGATGAAGGTCGTGATTAGAGACCGAAACGTCGGCAAAAATAAATTAAATAAAATATTTTTTTGATTTAATATCCAGGGCTGAAAAGTCCCTGCGGATCTTGATTAAATCTCCACTGCCATAAAACAACAAGTACGACGACTAAGAAAAAATTCAGTTTTAGAGGTACTACCCAAAAATAATAATTTTTCAAGATGTTCCCCTGAACACTGCAATTATAAAAGAGAAAGTAAAAATTAAAATACAGTGGAACAAACCATTCCACTTATTTCTATTGTAAATAAGGACAAATGGACGTAAATGTTCTTCCGACCAAGCTAATCATTGCGTACGTGGACCAAGTATCGATACGAGTATTTTTGACCGATACTTACTTGGTACTTGATTCCAAAGTATCGATTACAAAAGTATTTGGTATCGAAAAGAAAAGTATCGAGTAAGTACTTGTATTTACTCGTATCGTTTCATCCCTAGTTGCGCATCTCCCAATGGCCAGGGGCTAAAAAGGGTGGAATTAAAAAAAAAAATTCTATATAATGTAGAGCCTACTGCGGAAAGCTAGACACAAAAAATCTGATGTGACAATCACAGAACACAACTTTCTCTTGCCGAATGGTGCTATGCGATCAGTCACACCAGATTTTTTTCTAACAAGGGGAGTGCATGACCTTCATAACACCGATTTGAACGAAAATTTTTTTTATGTGTAGTACTTAATGAAAAAGTAATTCTGTTAAAGCGAGAAGGCGCACTACTCAACCGTTCGTCTTAAAAAAAATGTTAAAGATTTTGCCAGCATGCCTTATGCCGTTGCTAGCAATAAAATTAACAAAAGCCGCGGTGGCTAAATCGGTAAGGTTCATTCTTTGTAACAAGAAATCTCGAGTTCGAATCATGCCTTGTGCAACTATTTTTTTTTTTTTTTATAATTTATTTATTCTTTTGGATTTTTACTTTTTAAGAATTTTTTATTATTAATATATAAATAAAAAGTTTCTTTTAATTAATGGCTTTTAATTTTTAACTTGTTTTCCAATATATTTAAAAAAATTATTATACGAGCCCTGAGGGCCGGAACTAGGAGATTTTTTAGGGGGGCAAAATTTAATTTGCCGCCCCCTCCTTAAAATTTTCCCTGATCTCAAAAAATTTTTCTGCGAATTTTTTTTTTTTTTTTTCGCGGAACCAAATTTTCCCGTCCTAAAAAATATTTTACCTTTTTTTTAGAGACGCAAAATTTGCCGCCCCCTGATATCTGCCGCCCGGGGCACGTGCACCCACTGCCCCCCCCCCCCTAGATCCGGCCCTGAATATATTACTATTAATTAATTTTTAATTTATTTGGGGCTTCCAGCCAGCGGCCACTCCGATTACTATTAATTGAACATATAAATAAATTTAAAATTAACATATTAACATTGTAAGAGTATTATGCTATATATATTTCTTTGATTTATTTTCGCTCCTATATTTTTTGACCTTTATGTATTTTTTATTACAATTAATGTTAATATGTTAATTTTAAATTTATTTATATGTTCAATTAATAGTAATATATTTCTCGTATAATAACTTTTTTAAATATATTGGAAAACAAGTTAAAAATTAAAAAGCCATTAATTAAAAGAAACTTTTTATTTATTTATTTATTAATAATAAAAAATTCTTAAAAAAGTAAAAAATCCAAAAAAATAAATAAATTACAAAAAAAAAAAAAAAAATAGTTGCACAAGGCATGATTCGAACTCGAGATTTCTTGTTACAAAGAATGAACCTTACCGATTTAGCCACCGTGGCTTTTGTTAATGTTATTGCTAGCAACGGCATAAGGCATGCTGGCAAAATCTTTAACATTTTTTTTTAAGACGAACGGTTGAGTAGTGCGCCTTCTCGCTTTAACAGAATTACTTTTTCATTAAGTACTACACATAAAAAAATTTCGTTCAAATCGGTGTTATGAAGGTCATGCACTCCCCTTGTAAGACACGTCTAAATGATTGAATGAAGTGGCTTTTAAACAAACATTGCCCGATTGTTTTAATGGATATATTTCACTTTTTTTTCTTTGAAATCTGAAGGAGAGAGAGAGAGAGAGAAATGCCCAGCAGACAAAATTTGTAGCCCTCACCGAGAGCCAACCAGGAAGATAAATTCTCTTACGTGTAGGGAATTTATCTCCGTGGCAAACGGTAAGTGTTTATCTGCACAACCCCCCTCAAGTCTGTCTATGTGTTTGTTGCTGTTTAGGATCTATCTCTATTCGTTCTCTCTCTTCCCACGTTGCCTGTTTTGTTTTGTTTTTTTAACTAAGCCCTTCCTTTTTGTTGTTATTTATTTTAAAAGAAAAATTTTGTACTTGATTTTTTTTTCCTTTACTAATTGCTTATAATAATCTATATATGAATGGATTCAGCATTCAATAGTGAATAATTAAATCTGTTTGGACCATCCACTGAACCAGGGAAAATAAAATTCTTTATTTTCGTCAACGTTTCGGGACAGGGGGGTTCGGTTAAAACCCTGGTTTTAATCCAATTTTGACTAGTGGTTTTTATTGAAATAAATAAATAAACCTCAAAACGTGTATATCCGTCAAAAATCTCGACATCGAATTTTTGACATGAATCCAATATTTTCTCCTCACTATATATTAACATATATATATAGAGGTAAGAGAAAGTAAAAAATCGAAAGTTGTGTTCTGTGCTTATTACCCAGATTTTTTGTGTCGACATATATTTAGTTTCCGACAGTACGATACATTCGAGAGATGTAAAATTCATAAGTATGGGAAAATATTTATATTTTGTTACCGTAGCATTTCCTAAGAAGTACAAGAGTAAAGAGGACTTTAGAATATTTCAATGGCAAAATGAGAATATACATTTTAAAGAGCATCTAAAAAATAGTGGATTTAGGAATTTTAATCAAAATTGTATGAAGCGAATTTTGAGAAAATCGAAAAAAGCTAAAAAAGTATATCAATAAAGCACTAGCACTTTTTGGCCGATTTTGTTCACAAGCTTATTTTCCCCCCTTGGGGAGGTGCCTAAATTAAATATAAAATTTCAATCCCCTAGCTGTTTTGCTTACAGTCAGATATATTTTTTTTTTTAACATTCACACTTTTTCTCATTCACCACACATTCACACAGCCTTTTCGGCAACTTAGGCCATTTAAGACTTTAAACGATACTCGTATGTTTAAATATATCTATTGGAGGTCCAGGCATTTCTATTTAAGCCATTTGGTATCCAAATGCCTTAAATAAAATCATCGGACTGCCTGGGGTCCGAACCCGCGACTTTTGGTATACGAGGTTAGCGCGCTAACCCCTTCACCAAGCCCCGAGGACTTACAGACAGATAACAAACAGACAGTGTTTACATTCATGGTATACACAAATGAAAAGAATACATAAATATCTCATTATACATTTCCTATGGGAGAAATCGTAACTTTAAGAATTAATAACTCAAAAACTTATAGAAATTTCGGGATGAAAATAATTTTCCTGTAATCCCGAGAAGGTCCTCTTTATGCATATAAAATTTCATTTCAAAATTCCAACGGGAAGTTGCCTAAATAGAGCGTGATAGACAGACAGACAGACGGACATTAGTGAATTATATATATTTATAGATGGTTGTACACAAGTCCCTTTCATGGCTGACCATAAGCCATATTAAAAAATTTAGGGCAAAAAAAATTTCGTTTTGACTCCATTTATTGTATTTACTTAATCATTAATTTTTTTAACCAAACTAAAATTAAAAAGAAATAATTCATTTAATGGTACAATAATTATAATTTTGTTATCAAAATAAGCCGAACTCTCTCATAAAATTAATTAAAATATAATGAAAAGGAGAGGGAGGGGGGTGGAGGAAGGAGGGGATGTAATCCTTTTAACACCTGCTGGCTGGAAAAGTTATAAAATTTAATCTTGTACTTTGGAGTTTAATTATTATTATTATCATATTTGTTTATACCCGAATATTATTATGCCCCGCCGATATTAATTAATAGATCGGTTTTCGACGGTGGGAGGAGATCACCAACAATATATATATAATAATAATCTCTTTTTAAGGGCTTTAATTATTATTCGCTTCCTTTGTGTCAAATATTAATTAAAAATTTCATATTGGATATGGAATATTCAATTCTATTATGTAGTTCTATTCAATTTTTTTTGTAACTTATCAATCGTAGGCACTAGATGAAAGATTTTGTATATATGAAAATTGAAAAATTATAAAATACTAGGTTATAAGTTTCTAAAATATTAATCTTTAAAAATAAATTTTTGATTTCTAAATTTTCATGGATCGATTTGAAACTCTTTCATGTCGATTAGAATCGATTCTCACTGGACGACTTCGACTTTTTTCTTACAATACTTAGTATCCGATGGTAATATATTAATAGTTTGTAACGTTTTCATAGAATGACTTTCATCTTTCTTTTAAAATATACACATAACACACCAATCAAGTTGCTTTCTAAGATCGGTTAGTGAACATATGTGGCATTCTTAATTCCTCAATTTTATTTAATAAGTCGATTTTCAGAAATGATAAATCGATTCCGAGAATCGAAAAATATCAAGTCGATTTGCTTTTACATCGCTATATTAGCATTTGTCAACATTTCTAACCTCTAGGCCACGGGATGGAGGAGGGGAGGGGGGTAATTTGATATAAATTACAAGCATTTCTATCAAAATATTCAAAACTTATTTCAATGCAATACGATGCTTAAATTTCGTTAATGTCCTCTCTGCATATTTCCGAGCCTGTAGGAATTTCGAATAAAATTTTATATGTTCAAAGAAAATCTTCTAAATATTACAGTATAATTATTTTCGTTCCGTAATTCTTTCCGTGTTATTAATTGTTGAAGTTACGATTTCGAGATGTTTGGGGGAAGATTATAAAATCTATGAATTCTGTTTCATTAAATTCAACTTAAAGATCAGAAGACTTTCTAAAGAATATAGGAAAAGAAAGGCAAGGGAGGCTTTTTTGTAGCATTCACACTTTTTTCCCATTCACACTCATATTCACACACATATGCCCACAATCTTTTTGGCAACTCTGGCCATTTAAGACTTTTTACGATACCCGTTAATGTAAACTGTTATATCTATTGGGGGTCCAGGATCTTATTCAAGCCATTTGGTATCCAAATGGCTTAAATAAAATCATCGGACGCCTGGGATCCGAACCCTCGACCCTTGGTATACAAGGCAGGCGCGCTATCAACTACGCCAAGCACGAGGGCTAGGGAGGCTTTAATAAAATATAAATTTAAACTTTCTACCGTTGAAATATTTTGTAAATTAAAATTAAATAACCTAGAGTTAAATTTGGATATTTCACACAATTTATAAGTTACACAAATCTTTTGAACAATATCGGCCAAAGAGTACTAGTACTTTACTGATGTACTTTTTCTGTGTTTTTCGATTTTCTCAAAATTCGCTCCAACGATTTTGATTAAAATTCATAAATCAATTATTTTTTAGATGTCTCTTTAAAATGTATATTCTCATTTTGCCTTTGAAATCTTCTGAAGACCACTTTACTCTTGTAATCCATAGCAAAGATAAGAGAAATGGTTGCCATGGTAACAAAATATAAATATTTTCCCATACTTATAAATTTTACATCTTGAATTCTAATATATCGGGTGGAAACTAAATATATCTCGACACAAAAATCAGAACACAACCTTTTCTTAACAAAGGTGTGCTGTGCTACCAATCACACCAGATTTTTGAATATATAGGCTAGATATTGTTATAAGATGTTTAAAGATTTCGTTTTGATTTATCCAAATCCCTGAATGATCTATCAATTCATTTTTTTTTTTTTTTTAATAAATTTTCCTATAATGTTAATATTAAAAGAAGTGAATGGAAAATATTTTCTCTCTTTCTTTTTAATGAGTTTATGTTTGAAAACTCAAGAGTGAGAAAGAGAGAGAGAGAGTGATATTTTCCACTGAAAAATCTTAAAATAAGAAGGATTTAATTAATTTTACTACTTAAACAATTATTCCTAATGAAAATTTAGAAGACGAGGAGGGAGGGGGGGGGGGGAAACCCGAGCGCGGACTTTGCTGTTGCCTCTTTATAATTAATATTTATTCAAGTCTTTTCTTTGCCATTATGGTTTTTTTAAAGAATTAAATAAAAATAAACTTGCTGTGACCACCAAAAGATTATAATTAATTTCTATCAAAAAACAAAAAGTGTCTTTATATTTCGAAATAAAATAGTGCCTGCCATCATTTTTATTTAATTTCATATGAACTAACAAAAAAATTACCCTTCGCTCTTATTCAATTCAAAAATCAATTTTCACAGTTAAAAATATATATATTTTTTTAATCAAACAACTAGATAACATTTATTATTTATTTGGATTTCTTGTTTCTCTCGTGACTAAAAATAAAATTTCTAAAAGCGACAAGCGTAACATACTGGTGACATTTTGACTAAATAAAAAATAAACTACATTTATTTTGAAAATTTCTCGTAAACAGGCTAGGCCAGCCAGGGGTGGGTAAGCGCGGGCCAAAATGAAATCTGGCCAGAAATTTGCCTTTTTTCCCTCAGATTCTGTTTTGGCATTTCCGGGCAGAATTTTTAAGGGCATAATCCACGAGCACCATTTAAAAAGTATCACAGGGCAGGATCTGGCCATTTTTTCGGCCTATTTTTGACAATATTTTCTTACCCGCCATTTAAAAAACTTTTCTGCTCAGGTTCTGGCAAGTTTTCTTTGTCAAGATTCTGTTTACCAAAATCTGGCCATTATTTTCATCCAATATTTTTGTTTGGCTATCTTTCCTGGCCAGTATTTCTGCCAAGATTCTGCCCAATAAAATAAAGATTCTGGCCAGTAAAATATAATTTCTGCCCGTAATCTGGCTTGAGTGTCGCCATTTTCTGGCCAGAATCAGTTTTGGTGTTTCTGGGCAGAAAATAAATAAAAACAAGACCAAATATCTTGTTGTGTCTAAATTCACCCACCGTTGATTATTGAAAGCCAGCGATTAGTACAGGTCAGGAAATTTAAATATCTTGGCACCATAGTCAACGATGAATGGACTTGCGCTGAAGAAATTAAGAGCAGGATCGAACAAGCAAGAAGTGTTTTCATCCGTATGCGTTCTCTACCTACCAACAAGAATCTCAACTGAGGCTAAGGATGGTTCGGTGCTTTGTGTTCTCGACATTCTTCTATGGAGTGGAATCATGGACCCTAAATAAGGATCTGTGTAAACGAGTAGACGCTTTCGAAATGTGGGTCTACAGAAGAATTCTCCCCATCTCCTGGGAAGAAAAAGTTAGCAACTCGAACGTTCTGCTAGCCATGAACAAAACACCAGAACTTCTTCAAAGTAAAGAGGGGAAAGCTGGAGTATCTTGGGCATGTTCTTCGAGGCGAGACTCAATGCTCCGTCTTATAATGGAAGGAAAGATCTGGGGAAAGCGGAGCGTCGGGAGAAGAAGAATATCCTGGCTAAAAAACCTGCGCGAGTGGTTCGGGTTCTCCTCGACTTCTGGTCTATTCCGGACAGCGGCTTCTAAGGCTATCATAGTCATGATGATGGCCAAACTTCGAAGGGAGACGGCACCTTAAGAAGAAGGGCAGAAAATATGAATGCCAGACTCAGAAAACGAGCTACTATTTTCTACCAGGGATTGTACAATTAATGATTTTTAGTTTAATCATGATTTTGTAGATTAGAGAAGAGATCACTCTCAATTTAATTTTATATTTCGGCCATATTTTAACCAAACTACATAATGATATTATTATTATTATTTTTTTTAAATAAATTCAAACTGTATATGCGAATTTTTAAGGTGTCTTAGAATAGAAATATTTTTAAAGCCTATAACTACGCCACTATCTCTTACACCCAACCTGTTTTCCAATACATATATGATAGATAGATAAGTTTTTTTTTTTAAGTGTCAACTTGGGAGCTTATCGCCATCTCCAATAACACCCATGTTCTCTACTTTAATGCTAAGCTCTCTCTCTCTCTCTTAGTGTAAGCTGCTGCTCGAAAGCATCGATTCCGACTGAGTTGTCAATTCACCGGTTGATAGAGGAGGTGGAGGTTAACCTATCTCTAGTTTCAAGGTTCGGATGATATTAAATTTGAACCAAGCAAATATTTCTTTTGAGTTTTGTACAGAAAGAGAGAGAGAGAGAGAGACGGAGTGAGTGGTATGTGAAGAAAGTCTACAATTCGTTTTCTAAGAATAATATTTGAGACGGCTGCAAAAGGTTTAGAAAATATACACAAAAGTTATACAAATATATAATGGAAATAAAGAAAAAATAAACTGATGTGGCCACCATTCTTCAATATCCTCATCATAACAATCAAGGTATATTATTGTTAGAACTGGGATAAACAATAAGAATTGAAATAATTATTTTGTATGCACTAAAAATTTTCCCACGGTCGTCGGAAACGCCCATTGGCTTGTTGGAGTGTGTGTGTTTGTGTGTGAGTGTTCTGGCCAAAAGATTTTGTAAATTGTGAATCGTTCATTCTTTTTTTTTTAGAGAAACATAAGATCTTATTTTGTCAACTAGAATCTGATTTTACCAACACTTAACTAGGTTCTTGTTTTTAGGAAAAAAAAAAAAAAATAATACTCGATAAATGTATAGTGTTAAAATGGCTGTCATATTAAATACAATAGGTTAGTAGAATCCTATTAAATGAGGTAATCGAAAGTTGTGTTATGTGCTTGTCACACCAGATTTTTCGTGTCGGCATATATTTAGTTTCCGCCGATATATTAGAATTCAAGATGTTTTTTTTTTTTTTTTTTTTAAGGTCCTTCTCGGCATCTAAGGCCATTTAGACCCCATCCCTATTTATTTCAAATGATTTGTAGTCAAATCAAATGAAATAAATTTTCTCGCTTGGGATGGGAAGCGAACCGGGACTCCGGTGCGAGAAGCTAATGTCTTCTCACAGAGCCACGGCTCCCGGGCAATTCAAGATGTAAAATTTATAAGTATGTGAAAATATTTATATTTTGTTACCATGGCAATCATTTCTCCCATCTTCTCTATGAAGTACAAGAGTAAAGTGGTCTTCAGAAGATTTCAGGGGAAAAATGAGAATATACATTTCGAAGAGCATCTAAAAAATAATTGATTTTTGAATTTTAAAAAAAATCGTTGGAGCGAATTTTGAGAAAATCGAAAAAAACTGAAAAAGTACATCAGTAAAGTACTAGTACTCTTTGGCCGATTTTGATTAAAAGCTTATTTACATGCTGGAGGGGGATACCTATCTTTGTGGACGCCCTGTCTTTGTGGACGCCCTGTTCTTTTAAAAGAACAGGGATACCTATCTTAAATATAAAATTTCAATCTCCTAATTCCTTCATGCTTAAAATTGAACACACACACAAACAGACAGACCATGTCGCGAAAACCACTTTTTCGGACTCAGGGGACCTCAAAACGTCCATCAAAATCTTGACATCGAATTTTTGACATGAAACCAATACTTTCTCTCTATATAAATTTCTATTAACATATACATATAGGTAAGAGAAAGTAAAAAGTACAAACACCTAGCATAAAACCAATAATTTTCAAGATTCTGAACTAGACCGGTCGGTCTAAAAAAAAAAGTAAAAATTCTGGCCCTCGCTAACAGTGTTATTATAATTTTCGCCTTTCACAACCTCCATCTACTTTTCTTTATTTATTTTTACTTTCTCTTAGCCTATATATGAAATATATAGAGAGAGAAAGTATTGCGATCATGTCAAAAATTCGATGTCGAGATTTTGATGGATATACATGTTTTGAGGTCCCCTGAGTCCAAAAAAAGTGGGTCCCGCAAATTGGTCTGTGTGTGTGTGTGTGTATGTGTGTCTGTGTGTGTGGACAGATTTTTAGCATGAAGGAGTTGAGCTAGCGGATTGAAATTTTATATTTAACTTAGGTACCTTTGAAGAATCTCAAAATAAGCTTTTGAACAAAATCGGCCAAAAAGTACTAGTACTTTACTGATGTACTTTTTCAGTTTTTTTCGATTTTCTCAAAATTCCCTCCAAGGATTTTTTTTAAAATTCATAAATGAACTATTTTTTAGATGCTCTTTAAAATGTATATTCTCATTTTGCCGTTGAAATCTTCTGAAGACCACTTTACTCTTGTTCTTCATAGGGAAAGATAGGAGAAATGGTTGCCATGGTAACGGAATTTAAATCTTTTTCTTTTTATTAGATTAAAAATCAATTATTATTTAAATTCCCATTTTTTTAAATTTATTTGTGTCTTTAATTGTTTCAAAGAAAACATATATATATATCTCTCCCACTTGCAAACATTATCGTCTCTCTCTACTCTTTTTAAATTCCCCTTTCCACCTTATCTTCGCATAGGAACAATGTTAATTTCCTATTGGGATTTGTATGTTAATTTCGATTCAAAAGGGGGTCCCCTTAGAACTTTTTAGGCATTTAAAATTTTTTTCCAATTCTTATGAAATTTTGTATTTATTTACGATTCTATATTGTGTATAAAATGTCCAAATATGAGATTAAAATTTTGAAAATAACCATAGTTTATTTGAAGCAGTCAACATTTAAAATGCAAGTTTGAAACTAAGGTGCTATCGGAAACTAAATATATCTCGACACAAAAAATCTGGTGTGACCAGCACAGTGCGCAACTTTCTCTTACCGAAGGGTAAGAGAAAGTTGTGTGCTGTGCGCCAGTCACACCAGATTTTTTTTTAATTAAATCAACAGAACACCCTCTCGTTGTTTATTTCGATATATTTCTCTTTACTTTTTTTAAAATTAGAATTAAATACTCCAATAATAATAATAATAATAAAATCCTATAGAGTAAAAATCGTATACTCATTAACCCTTCGGAATAGATGAATTCTAGAACGTTAATATTTATTTATTCCCTCTCATTGCTATTCAAACATTTTTCAAGATCCATTCATAAGCACAATATCCATAATAATTCAATCGGGGGCAAACAAATTCATTCCCGGGGATTTTCGAGTGGGTACTCAAGTAAATTTGCTGATTCAGAGAGGGAGAGGGGGGGAGGGGGGGTGAAAAGGGATGGCTCGCCCTCTCAGGTCACTTGAAATAACTAAATTCATAGAGCTAGCTAGCTACCTTTCTTTCCCTCTCTCTTTAATGTAATTGTATTCTTCTTCCATTTTAATTAATTAAGAGCTAATAGATGCCTACGTCATAAGGGGTCTCTATTTGATTAAACATGAAATGGGTAAATAAATTTATACTGTATATCTTAGAGCAGAGGTAAAGCTCGTGCTTCATAATCTATGTAATTGGTTTGTTAGACTAAAACAAAAAACAAAACTTTAATAATCTTTGTTACCTAGGGATGTTGCAAAATCCGATTGCTTATTCTTATTTATTAACGAGTATTTTTTTTTTTTTTTTTTTTAAGAGGATGGGATGCAGGATGGTTAAAACCGGTTTTTACTGTCCTGGTTTTAATCCAATTTTGACCAGTGGTTTTTATTGAAATAAACAAATAAATTTCATATAGTAAGCTTATATTTCTGGAAAATTACATAATTACTTCTTCTTCTTCTGTGTTTGCCTTAATCTCGTTGTGCGGGGTCGGCGGTTCATGGGTTTTTTTTTTGCGACCGGAAAGGAATAGAAAAGGCCGGCCCGTCGCACGGTCTGACGCCTTTTGAAAAGAGTAAAGAAGAGACTGATATGCAAAGAATAGAAGAACTGCCAGTCCCAGCTCGGGTAGCTCGTGGTCAACATTGTGAGCCCCTGAGCAAGAAAATTACACAATTACATAAAACATAAAAAGTTGAACTTAAAAATAACTAAACATAAATTTTATGTTTACAAGAATTTCGGACCAATAGTTTCAATTAAAAGTTGATAAAAAATATCCAACATAAATGGTGTGACTGACCGCACAACACAAACTTTCTCTTACATTAGCTAATAGAAAGTTTTGTTCTGTGCTTGTCACCAGATTGAAACTCAGGTGTTTTACCACTTGCACCCTCTAACCCTCTAACACCGCCCCGTCCTTATTTATTCAAATTGATTGGTATCCAAATTTTGTGGTTAAAACCAATTTTGGACGGTTTTAACCACTTTTGACCAGTTTCCTGGTCAAAATCTAAAAAAGTGTTTTTTTTTTTTTAACTCCCCTGATATTAAAAATCGGAATAGCTGTTTAATTTAATATGGTTAGCATTGATTGTCGACGTTTCGGACACCAGTCGCTTCCTTCCTCAGGACAATCAATCGTCAAACAAAGACATAATTTTAACGATATTTTCTTAATAAATTTATTTTATAAAAAAATAAGTGTTTTCATCTTTTTTCTTATTCTTAAATTCGTCCGGAAAATATTATTAACATCTAAAATACTTCAATTAAAATTTTATTACTAATCAGCCGCCCCTGAAGAGTAGGGCATGCTGAGTACATATCGGAAGACTGTGGTGCGGTTCTAAAGCTAACAGAAAATTTTCTTGTAGCTTAAAAATATTTTTAAAATTTATTATCAAAATACTTTGCTCTTACTAGTATAACTGGTACGTATTTCATTTATTTGTGACGTAAAGTGAATTAAAACTAAGAATTTTACTGAGTGCTCTGTCAGACAATTTGGGTTTGCTTGATAACTAGGTTTTCTTATCATTAAATAAATTTAAAATACAAATTATATTATTAACAATTTTTTATTCTTTGTTTCAGGTAAATATTCAGCATTTATGGTAGAGGAAATTTGGCGCTTCGTAACTAAATTCTTCCCTCCTTATATCGTAAGTTATATTTACTTATTTTTTTGAAATGAAAAAGAAAAAGAAATATACTGCAAATCGTTTTACTGAATTCATTTCTTACACTAAAAAAAATGTAATTGAATATAAACTTTTTAATATAATTTTACGCCACTGAAACTCAGAAACTCAGAAACCACTGTGCACAGAACCTAAATAGACTCATGTGATTGTTTAGGCACACCAGATTTTTCTCCAATATAAGATGGAATTCATTTGTATTTAATGGGGAATAGGAGCGAAGGTATTACGCATGTTTTTGCCGATAAGATGACGTAGTGTGTAATAAAAAGGATGCCCAAAAATCAAGTAATTCAAACATTTGCCAAGAGATGTCAGAATGGTAGATAATAATATTTAATGCATTTGGTTGATTTTCATTGATCTTTTAACAATAAATACTTTATAAATGTTATTACATATTATGTATCTTTTATAAAAGCAAAAAAATAAATAAATATAGTCTAATACTATATCGTCTGTTAGACTATCCTGCCATCTATTGCAAGAATGCTGAACTAATTTGACAGTTGGTTTTTAAATAAATCATCCAAGCTTATTTTAAAAATTTCTTAATTAATATGTGATTAATAATAACAATAAATTCATTTTTAAATTTAAAAAAAATTAAAGATTATTGGGACAGATTGTTTTTTTGTATTTGTTTGATAACAAAAAAATTAATCACGATAATTTCTTAATAAGTCATTAAAAAAATTATATCTCGATGTCCCAATAATCTCTTATGAATTTAATTCATTTAAAAAAAAACCGCATTGAAAAATTCCTTATAATAGTCTATTTTTTTTTTAAAGTACGTTTAGACGTCGCTCCTGAACCCCCTTAAGCCCTTTATAAATCTATTCATCCAGAAATATCGCCCCCTTAAAAAAAAATAGATAACTCAAATCAAAATTTTTTTTTTTCTCTTCCTAATTGGTACAGTCAGTTTGAAAATTAACTTATCATAATAATATTAATAATAATAACTTTATCTCTTTTAAAGGGAAAATCTTATTAAATATTTAAATTAAAATTGAACCCTTCTTACCTTCTTCTTCTTCTTCCTTTAAAATATAATTTTCTCTCTCTTCTATAAAACATAAAATCTTGTTAAGTTAGTTACAACTTAATAATTCTATTTATATTTTCTTCAGTCTTAAAACAAGCAAGCACAACATTGTTGTTGTTGTTGTTGTATAGTAACAACAACTCTATCATTTTCAAAGTTTCCATGCGTTGTTGTTGTTGTTGTTGTATGCGTGCATTTTAAAACTGTCCATATTAATTTATAATATATATTCGTAATATAAATATAAAGAGCTTAAAGAAAGTTTTAATCTTATAGACAGGTGAATGTGTTAAACCTCAAGACGTCATCGCTCCGATATTAGTTTGAAGAAGGGCGAGAGGGGAGGGGAGGGGAGATATCACTTATAACGAGAGAGAGGATGTTAATTAACCCATCAGTCAAGGCGAGGAGGATCTCGAACTAATTACGAGGGGGGCCACAGACACAAACCTATCCCCCCCCCCCCCCCCCCCCCGCCTAGCTCATCAACTTCAAAGCTTCCCCCCTTGGAGTTATTAAGTTTTGAGTTGGAAATTTTGTTTGTAGAATATGTAGCCGAATACAATCTTGGGTCATAGAGGTGGAGATCTCGCCTCTTGAACAAGGGTGGTTCGCTTCTCTTTCCCAAAATGTATATCAAGAGTTTAAAAAAAATAAATACTGATTCCTTTTTTTTGGACCATCGGATATAGTTCTAATGATTAAAAATTCAGCGTAATTTCGATTTTACTTTTATTTAACTTTCTTCAGGCCCTGTGGAATAGACCAATGAAAAAAACATTAGTATTAGAATTTGCTTTTATAATATTGATGAATATTTGTTATAATATATTATTAAGGTGCGCGTCTCGAAAAACCATTAGAAAACGATTTAGTACCGAGTTACTCTAGGCGGCAAGAGATGGCGTTAGTTTTCCCATAGGAATACAAGGGATTTATTCCATTTCATTTTAAAGATTCCAGCTAATTAATTAACGGTAAAAAATTAATTATTCTTTAACACAATGATTACTAATTTCATTATTTACAACTTATAGAGCTCCTTTTTTTTAAAAATATCTTTTATTTAACGCGATTAATCTAAAAAAAAATTTTATTTTTTCGAAAATCAAAAAAAGGGCTTCTATTATTTGTAGATATTTTAAATAGCTTTAATTTAAAAAAAAATTTGAGGTGGATAGCTTCAAAATTGTGGCCGCTGGAAACTCCCAAAATTAGCACGCGGGAGATGATTATATTAATTTTTACTGATGAAGAATATGGCTGTTTAACTTGATAAGGATAGCGGAGGGGAAAATTAAATCAGATAAAAAATACAAGATTTTCTTTTTTTGTTTGTCGACGTTTCGGACGCCAGTCGCGCCCTTCCTCAGTACAATCCATTTTCTTGACGATTGATCGTCCTGAGGAAGGGCGCGCTTTGCGTCCGAAACGTCGACAAACAAATAAAGAAAATCTTGTATTTTTTATCTGATTTAATTTTCCTGGCTGCCCTCCGCTATCATTATTAATTTTTAATTTTGCCCTTTCGGCAACTTTGAGGCTATTTAGGGGTTTCAACTTTAATTTCTAACATACCGATGGTTATCGGGGACCTTCCACACGCTGATTCCTCTGGATCACCCAGGAGAGGATTATAAAAAAGGTTAAACATTTTTCTTCTGGTCACTTTTATCTACTGTGTCCCTGGTGCGGGCGTGTGTATTCCTAAAGGTTCACTATGCAGACTAGCTGCGGGCGTTTGAATTAGACATGGGTCGTTACTCGATTTTGCTGTACCAGGTACCAGCTGTTACAGGTACTTGTTCTGACCCGATATTTTTACCTGATACTTTTGTACCCGAAACAAATTTCACCCAGCAACGCTAACTTTACATTAATTCAAGTCAATAACAACGTGTCTAACATTTTTTCAAATGTTTTCTACCCTATTTATTCTTGTGTTGAGAACAAACTCATAATTATTCATTACTAAAGAGTTTTCCAAACTGAGTGAACTGACATGTCTCCAAATTTAAAATGTCAATTTATATACTGCATTAGAAAAATAATTAACAAATTTCTGTGCCGGCGAACGAAATTTAATTTAATTCTATTCATTATGTATTTCAATTCACAGTTACATATATTTTTATTTTTTTAATTAATATTTTTATATATAAAAAAAAAAAATAGTTTCAAAGTAAAAATCAGATAACTTATTTATTAAAAAAAAAATATATTTTTTTCATTTCTGCTCTCTTTCTTAAAGTGAATAAAAGAGAAATAATGAATAAGTAATAATTAGATTTGTATTTAATTATTATAGGGCCTAGTGAGAAAAGTAGAGTAAAAAATGTAAAAATGATTCGGAATGACGTTCGAAAAGCGCGCCAGAGCTAGCGAAATTGCCCTGTCAGGAGAGAAGAGACGGGGCGGGGCGTCGCGAGTTGAGGGTTGCAAGAGAGAAGGAATGAGAGAACAGGCAATATGAAAACTGTATCGGGTAAGGAACGAAGCTCTAAAGTGAAAAGCAAGTATTTGATCAATGCGCAAGCGCGAGCGAGATATCAGGTTCGAGTGAGAAAGGAATACCGAGCAAATAACATATACTTTTTGTATCTGTTATTTGAGTATCAACAACTCGGGCATACTCGACTGAACCTGAACAGGATGCGTATTCCTTTCTCACTCGTACCTGATATCTCGCGCATGCGCATTGATCAAATACTTGCTTTTCACTTTAGAGCGTCTTTACCCGATAGAGTTTTCATATTGCCTGTTCTCTCAT
>JAKCPI010014094.1:5000-14194 GCA_023213315.1 Euborellia annulipes
TCGTTCTACTCACTTTACGAAGATTTGATATTGTCCTTGTTGTTTAAATCATTCTAGCTGCGCCACCCGCCTTCGGTGAGCTTTGGCATCTTTGCGGCAGTGGCATCATTTGGGGGCAGGGGGGGGCATTCCCCCAAGGGCTCTGATTTTTATAAAATTTTATATTATTCTTAAATAAAATATTTCAAAATATAGGACAGAGGAGTTGGCAGCCAATTTTAGAGCCTCTATATTAAATAAAAACTCTCAATTCTGGATACGTTTCGGCTTTATTCTACTAAGGCCATCATCAGTCCCATTAGAGCTGGAACGACATTGGCTGCCAACTCCTCTGTCCTGTATCAACTGATATCTACAGCCACCTTATCTTATATCTATTTCAAAATATATCTACGAGTATACCAACTGTACAAAATTAAGCAATTAATTAAATTAAATATCGCCCTCGGGCTTGGCGTAAATTGGTAGAGCGCCTGGTATACAAACCAAGGGTAGAGCGCAGGGTCGGATCTAGTGGGGGGCAGTGGGTGCGTGTGCCCCGGGCGGCAGATTTCAGGGGGGCGGCAATTAAAGAAAGATTTACTAAAAAAAAGGTAAAATGATATGAATTTTGTATAGAAAATTTTAAGGAGGGGGCGGCAAATTAAATTTTGATACCAAATGGCTTAAATAAGAATGCCTGGAGCCCCAATAGATATATTTACAAATAACGGGTATCGTTTAAAGTCTTATATGGACTGTGTGAATGTGAGTGTGAATGGGAAAAAGTGAGTGTTTTTTTTTTTATTTGAAAAAAAGTAAATTTTAAGAAAAAAAATGTTTGCCCCCCCTAGAAAAAGTTGAAATGACACCACTGCTTTGCGACCGTCTTAATCGCATGCAAATTACGACACCCAAATATATTCAATCCAGTAATTAATAAGATTGATTTATTTGAAAGAAAAAAAAATAAAATAATAATTACTTTCTAGGAATTACAATTTTTATTTAATTCTCTCCGCCTGAATTTTCTTCATCTTACAATTAGTTATTTAGTAAAACTAGCCGCGTTGCTTGCCTTCGGTGTAATTTCGCCTCTAGCCAGGGGCATTCCTTTTTACTTTCTCTTACCTATATGTATATATGTTAAGGTGCGTACACATCTGCGCTCTGCTCCGCTCGCGAGCACCATGTTCGTTAGATTAGTACGGGTTAATCAATAATTCATCAGTATATGTTTAGAAGTTCGAAATTATCGGGGTTCTCACCCTTGAGAACATAAATCAATAGGAGTTTGCAATTCTCCCATGAGAGGCGTTTTTGGCCTTTGGCATTGAACAAGGTTGGGCGTATTATTGATTGAAGAGTTTAATTAGATCCATCCATTTTAGTGTCATAGCAGAATTCATTTGTAAAATATTTTCATTAGAAAAAAGAGAAAATTTGTTTTTGTTTTAATAAATAAAACGGTAAGAACAAATTTGTAAATACTTTAAAAGTATTGATTAAAGAATTCTAATTAAGTGAAACTTATTGATTCTTTAATATAGGCCTGCATAACTGTGAAATTTGCAAGATCTGCTTATAGGTCAAAGCGATTTTTTTTGAAATTCGACATTTTAAAAAGACAATAAAAGTTAAATTCAGCTCATAGAGATGAGCAGGATCGCGATCATTTCGGTTTTAACCCATATCAAGCCAACAAAAAAATTTTCAAAAACTACAAATTTTTTTTCATAATTGTGTTTATTATTACCTATTTAATTAGAGAAAAATAAAAAAAAAATTATTTGATCAGTAAATATTGAGGAAATAGGTGGTTCGAAAACGCACCAATGGCTTGATCCATTAGAAAAAAATTTTTGGTTTTTTTTTATTTTTAAATTTTTTTATTATTTTTTCACATAATATATTTACATAGGTTCTTATTAGATTTTTACATAACCTTTGATAAAAATTTTTCAACAATATATATGTTTTATTCAATTTTTTTCCACTGGTGCGAAAACGCACCATTGGCATAATATGGGATATAATTTTTTTTTTTACTTTTTTTATTTTTTTATGAAATTTGCCGAAACAATTTATATGAATCGGTATTTTGCATTTTGTATATTCATATACAGTGTGTTTATAACACACTTTACATCTCTTTCGGGCTTTCTGCTCGTTTGCAATAACCCAAAGTTCATTTTCAAATCAATTGAACTTGTACTAGGTTGATGGAATGCACTTTATATAGCTTCCAACATTTTACCATGGTGCTATCTAAGGTATTTAAAAATAAATGCCACCACTATTTTTTACTTAATATCCCCATGGGCGTAACTAGCAAATGGCTGGGGGACTATGGGACCAGCCATCCTCGCTGGAAGGGGGGGGGGGCATGGGACCAGCCATTCTCCGGGGGACCCGGAAGGCCCCATATTGACTCAATTTCTGTTGGGTCGGGGAGCTTTCTGCCCCCCCCCCCGGGGGACCACCCTAGTTACGCCAGTGAATATCCTTCATCGGTAATTCTCAACCCCATTATCATGTAAATCCACCCTTTCCATTCCTAAATTATATTTTGAAATAACATTAGGTTGAGATATATTTCCTTCTGATTTCGTTGTCCCAACATATAATATCTTTTTACAGTATTTAGGGGCTCATTATTGTAGCCATTACTACATACAGTTACAACAGTATTGTCATTCAATCGGACTATTGTAATAACCCATATATAAGCAATAACCATAGGTAGTAGGGATCAAGGTGAAGGGATGTTGCATGTAACAAAAATTTATTTCGATTTGCCAATCAATTGGAATAAATAGGGACGGGGTCTAAATAGCCTAAAAATGCCGAAAAAGCCTTTGAAATAAAAAAAATTAAAAAAAAACAATGAAAAAACATTCAGATAATATAAGGAAAAAGTTTAGGGTTTTTACCACTGGTGCGAAAACGCACCACTCTAATTTGTCATTGAATATCGTCTATAGTAATGAAAAAAAAAATTATGTATCGTTTAGCTAAGTAAAGTAATCTTATTGGTAATCTAATTTATGAAGAATGAAAATGAAAAAAAAAATTTTAATACAAAATATCTATTTTTGAAGTTTGGTGTTTTTTGACCCTTCGAATTTAAATAATTATTTAATATGTAAAGACTGTAAAATTCATCATTTTCTCTCATTAGCAGGCAAGAATATATCATAAATAATGTATAAAAAAATAATTAACCAAAACATTTAGATACTTATTGAGAAAAAAAAATTTTTTTTAGGTACTGGTTCGAAAACGCACCAGTGGCTTGATATGGGTTAAATCCGAAAATCCGATACGATCTAGAATTTTAGGATATTGATCGAAATCCTTTTTTTAGAGAGGATCTTGGATCAAGGGCGGATTCGGAGGGAGTTTTTTGGGGGAGGGGGAAGGAAGGGGGTTTTTTTTTTTTTTCATTATAACTTATTATGTAAGTTTATGATCTAACGACAATTCCTAATAGCAATTTAATAAAAGTGATCGGGCTCGGAGGAGGGACACACACAAATCGTCTGCAAGTTGTTTTAAATGTGTCTAGATCAGTGGTTCCCAACCTGGGGGTGATCGCCCCCCAAGTGGGAGATTTGTGATATCAGGGGGGCGATAAATAAGCGGGGGGCGATGAGTATTCAAAGGGGGAAAATTATTAGAGTTAACTAAAATTTAAAAGAATAAATCAAAGAGAAAAATCTCCTATTTACAGGATGGTCAGGAAAGAAGAGGAAAAAATATTGACATAAAAATAAAATAGTCTGAAGATAATTCTAATCTAGAATTGAAACGTCCCAATCTAGAATTGATTAATAATTTTTGTCATTTTTGTTTTCATTAAATAAAGATTGACAGAAAAAAGATCCATTTTTGTTATTTTCTTCATAAAAATAAAATTATTATTAGATTTTTAAAAGGTTACGCCAGGAAATAAATCAGACTAAAATTTAATCAATCTTTATCTAATTTTACTAACTACCGATTGTCCTGAGGAAGGATGCGATTTGCGTTCGAAACGTCGGCAATCAAAATTAAAAATTAGATAAAGATTGATTAAATTTTTCTTTCCTGGCTTCCATCCTACTCATATTTGAAAATTTCAACGTTTCAGTCACTATTTCTGCAGGTGTTGTATTTTTTCACTTTGAAAAGAAAACGTTATCTGAGGAACTTGAGTGATTCACTTTGAAATAAAGTACTTTTTTGTTAAAAATTTTAATTCATGCAATGAAAATGAAAAAAAAAGGGGGGGGGGGCGATAGGTGATAGACAACCTCCAGAAAGGGGCGATGGGCCAAAAAAGGTTGGGAACCACTGGTCTAGACTACTTCAAATATTTTTTTACCAAATCAAAAACATGCTATTGGGATAATCTAAAAGATGTATTTACCTTTAAATTGTACAGTAGCACCAAAAACACATTTTTTGAAATTTTGTCCCTTAGGTGGTTTCTGAAATAAACGATTCAATTGTGGAAGTAACATTAAATACATTAAATATAAATTTTTTTAGGACATATTTCATAAAAAATACTATTAATTATAGCATTTGAAACAATATTCCGTGCTTAACTCAATTTTTAATTTTTTTGGTCTTTGACACACCATTGCATAACAGGGTATAATTAATAGAACGAATAGGAATAGATTAAATTGTTTCATCTGTCAAAGTTCATCAGCATAAATCTGTTCATACTGGTATTTCTTTTTCATTTCATATCAGGGCCGGAACTACAAGATTTTTTAGAGGGGGGGCAAAATTTAATTTGCCGTCCCCTCCTTAAAATTTTCTATACAAAATTCATATCATTTTACCTTTTTTTTTTTAGTAAATTTCCTTACTAGTTCTAGTAATTTTTCTTTAATTGTCGCTCCCTGATACCTGCCGCCCGGGGCACATGCACCCACTGCCCCCCCCCCCCCCCCTAGATCCGGCCCTGTTTCATATTTATTTGTCAATCTTATTACTTTCTCTTACCTATGTATATATGTAATATATATCTCAGCCAAAAACATCGGAGATGCAAAAAGGGGCGCCTCGCATTATTTTTGCCTAGCGTCGAGGTGAAATCAAAAAAATGCGCCTCGCTTTTCTGATTTATATAAAAGCGAGGAAATATTTTCACTTAAATAAAACCCCTACAGAATTTTATTTGTTTCATATATCCTCGCTTTTATATAAATCAGAAAAGCGAGGCGCATTTTTTTGATTTCACCTCGACGCTAGGCAAAAATAATGCGAGGCGCCCCCTTTTTGCATCTCCGATGTTTTTGGCTGAGATTTCACTTCTTTTTGTGAAATATTACATGAAAATATTATTTATTAATTTTTGTTTATTAAATATTAAGTTATCCCATGAATAGATCTTTTAATATGCATTCCAAACAGTAAAAATTAAATACATCGTTTGGTATCCATTCGAAACGATAAACATAGGATTTCACCAAATTTTATAAAATTTTAGGTTTTTTATTTTTGTTATGTTGGTAGAATGTAAATACATCGTTTGGTATCCATTCGAAACGATAAACATAGGATTTCACCAAATTTTATAAAATTTTACGTTTTTTATTTTTGTTATGTTGGTATAATGTAAATACATCGTTTGGTATCCATTCGAAACGATAAACATAGGATTTCACCAAATTTTATAAAATTTTAGGTTTTTTATTTTTGTTATGTTGGTAGAATGTAAATACATCGTTTGGTATCCATTCGAAACGATAAACATAGGATTTCACCAAATTTTATAAAATTTTAGGTTTTTTATTTTTGTTATGTTGGTAGATTGTAAATACTTCGTTTGGTATTCATTCGAAACGATAAACATAGGATTTCACCAAATTTTATAAAATTTTAGGTTTTTTATTTTTGTTATGTTGGTAGAATGTAAATACATCGTTTGGTATCCATTCGAAGCGATAAACATAGGATTTCACCAAATTTTATAAAATTTTAGGTTTTTTATTTTTGTTATGTTGGTAGATTGTAAATACTTCGTTTGGTATCCATTCGAAACGATAAACATAGGATTTCACCAAATTTTATAAAATTTTAGGTTTTTTATTTTTGTTATGTTGGTAGAATGTAAATACATCGTTTGGTATCCATTCGAAACGATAAACATAGGATTTCACCAAATTTTATAAAATTTTAGGTTTTTTATTTTTGTTATGTTGGTAGATTGTAAATACTTCGTTTGGTATTCATTCGAAACGATAAA
The DNA here is from genome assembly GCA_023213315.1 of Euborellia annulipes. Lineage (NCBI taxonomy): Eukaryota > Metazoa > Arthropoda > Insecta > Dermaptera > Anisolabididae > Euborellia > Euborellia annulipes. The sequence goes on from JAKCPI010014094.1 coordinate 11,224, forward strand.
CATAGGATTTCACCAAATTTTATAAAATTTTAGGTTTTTTATTTTTGTTATGTTGGTAGCACTCCTTCTTATCACGTTAATCTATTTCTATCTGAATGGATCTATCCTAAAAAATTTTTGTTCCATTAGGGATGAAAATTACTAATAATAATATATATGTTCCTAGATGACGTCATCAGGGAGCAAAATAGTTAGAATTGTCTTTTCGCCATGTTAAAGATAGGACAAATTTGAAATTTTGAATACCTCTCAAAAAGTCACTTTTGATCCAAAATGAAATTTTATATCAAAGGTATCGGGTTTTTGATAGTATCTATTTGTATTTTAAATTTCATCCTAATCTGTCCAGCAGGGAAACCTGTAGCTTTGTCTAAAAATTTGAAAATTGAAGAAAAGAATGAAAAAAAAAAAAAAAAAAAAAAAAAAAAAAAAAAAAAAAAAAAGGAAAAATAAGAGACTAACTTTTGACCTTCCGAAATCGGCAAAATCTCAACTTTGAGCCTCTGCCATTCTGTTTGGCACTGGAATTTTTTTTTGAATTCGTGCTCAAAATAATCCTTATTTATTCTAGTTTAATATAAAAAAAATTTTGCTCCGATATCTTAAAAACTTTTTGAGATATTCGCCCAGAAAGAGAAAAGTTTCTCAAAAAAATTTTTTCACGTCCCTATCTTTTATTAAGGATTTAAAATCATTCTTGATAATATAGTCTAGGGACGACTCGTCCATCTAAATGCAATGGGCCATTGGCATCTATTGGAATATCAACTAAATGGTAGTATTAAGAGTGTCTTTGCTTTCTTTTGCTTTTCACATGCTCGGCGACGAGTCGCTCCCGCGACTCTTGATATAGAGAGAAAGTATTGGATTCATGTCAAAAATTCGATGTCGAGATTTTGATGGATCTTCACGTTTTGAGGTCCCCTGAATCCAAAAAAGTGGTTTTCGCGACATGGTCTGTCTGTGGGTGGGTGTGTGTGTTCAATTTTAAGCATGAAGGAATTGAGCTAAGAGGTTGAAATTTTATATTTAAGTTAAACAGCCCCCGGGACCGGAAAAATAAGCTTTTAATCAAAATCGGCCAAAGAGTACTAGTACTTTACTGATGTACTTTTTCAGTTTTTTTCGATTTTCTCAAAATTCGCTCTAACGATTTTGATTAAAATTCAAAAATCAATTATTTTTTAGATGCTCTTTCAAATGTATATTCTCGTTTTGCCCTCAAAATTGTTTGAAGCACACTTTACTCTTGTGCTTCATAGGAAAGATAGGAGAAATGGTTGCCATGGTAACAAAATATAAATATTTTCCCATACTTATAAATTTTACATCTGAATTCAAATATTCCCTACTGCCGGGAACTAAATCTATGTCGACACAAAAAATCTGGTGTGACAAGCACTGAACACAACTTTCGATTACCGAAGGTAAGAGAAAGTTGTGTGCTGTGCGCCAGTCACACCAGATTTTTTTTTTCAGTTCGATTATATAAAATTATATTTAACAAATATGTATGTAGTCTAGTAGTTTAGTCAAATCCGAATTGAGATATTCATGAATATCTAATAAATGAATAGGTCTCGAAAATTATTTAACTTATTAAAATTATCTACAAGGTGTCCGAGTTATCAAAAGAAATTGTACAGTGCTTCAAGGGTGTATTTCTTTTATTTTTTTCATATTATTAATTCTACCCGAGCTAGGATAGGCAGTCCTTCAGTTCTTTACATGCCTGTCTCTTCCTTCCTCTTTTCAACAGGCGTCAGACCGTACGACGGGCCGGCCTGTCCTATTTCTTCTGGTCGCAAAAACGCTTGGTAGGGTTAGAGGGAAAAGAGTGAGGTCCGCCGACCTCACATCGCTAGAATGGGGCGAGGACAGAAGAAGAAGAAGAAGATTAATTCTTAAACTTGACAGCGACTTTTTAAGAGTTTTTTTTTTTTTTTTTTTTTTATGCCAAAAACAGACTATTTGACTTTTAAGGCGACTTTTTTCCGAAAATAAGATACTTTTTTTCCGCTCATAGTTTTCTTGAAAAATAAATACCGAAGGTTTAGTGAAATTTAAGGCTAAAACTATCCAGTTTTCATCCAAATATTGACGCTCTTTAGACATAAAACAAGGTGACTTTTTTCAAACCTGACCCATAGTTTTTAAGATTTCTTAATACAAAGTAAATGCAATAATATCATTTTTTTTTTTAAAGAAATTTTCTACCAACCCATTTTACTTACACATACACGCACACATTTATATCCAGTATACCCTACTCGAGTGGTGCGCAACCTATCTTGATTTGCAACCCCCATTTTTTGGAAAATATTTATCGCGACCCTTGAGTAGACAGTTGAGGTTTTTTTTAATTGTCAACGTAGTTAAAATCACACCAGGTTTACGAGCGCGATATATTTTTTATTGTATAAAGTAAAAATGTCTTGTGTTATTTTCAAAAATCTTCAAAATTGACACGTTTAATTTTCTTTTGGATTCTTCTGCATTTTTCCTTATCTTTTTTTTACTATACTATGATGACAGACTATGTCATCTTATCAAATGTATCTTCGGGGGTGATATCGTGCATCATGAAAATGTGTTTATAAGAGCTCAGCCGGTAATTTTAATTATAAAATATTATGACTATCTCATCTTACCAGGTATGTCATCTTAGGCACAATTCCCCTATTAGAAAGATTTGAAATTTTCTTTGTTTAAATTATTCTAGCCGCGCCACCCGCCTTCGGTGAGTTTTGGCGGTGTTGCGGCCGTCTTAATCGCATGCAAATTAAGACACCCAAATATATTCAATCCAGTGAGTAATGAGAATGATTTATTTAGGTAGAAAAAAATTTAATAATAAATTTTATTACTTACTAATCACAATTTTTATTTAATTCTCCCCGCCTTAATTTTCTTCGACTCAATTATTTAGTAACTAGCCGCGTTGCTTGCCTTCGGTGTGATTTTGAATTTT
>JAKCPI010014095.1:0-14777 GCA_023213315.1 Euborellia annulipes
AAAAATTGTTATATAGGCTAATTAAATTTTTATTTTTTTTTCCATATATTGGGGATGAGAGTTGGATTGGATAAAGACAGACAGACAGACGGACACTACGCCATTATATATATTTTTTATAAGCCAGATATGTATTTTTTATTGCCTTGACTGAAAAATTGTGCCACTTGACGAGGGTCCGCCTCAGGTGGGTTCAGGGGGGGGGGCCGAAGGCGAGCGGAGCGGCTAGTAATATATTAATCAGTAAAATATTAAATCTTAAAAAAAAAATCAAGCAATTTTTATGAACAGATATTGAGAGGATTAAATAACATATAAAATTAAATTAAACAAAATTTTAATCCCCAATGTCAAGATAAAAAAAAATCTTACGCAACTATTATTGTTGACGTCAGCTTGTCGGTAGGTAGGTAGCTAGGTAGATAGGTGAGTAGGGAGTGAGAGCGATCGAGAGAGTTACCATGGGGATACACGACGACACTTACCCAATTGCTTGAGCGCTTCCTCATAGGGGACAACCTCCGGTGACGTCACCGCTGAAAATCACCAATAAAAACATACGAATTTATTTATTTAATCATCAATCATCATCATACAATGGAAATGTTATTTTGTTTGGAGATATCCTCTGACCTGTCATTGTCGTTGTTGTGACTGCTGTCATCGATCACTCAAACTCTCGATGCTCCCAGCTTCACTATCACTCGTTAAAAAGAAGATTTCTAAGAAAGACAGATTGAATGAATCAAATAGAGACTAACTTTTTTTATATAACCTTTAAAAGAAAAAAATTATATAATAAGAATTAGTCTAATATTTTAAGTAAAGTTTAGAAAATTGTTCTTTTTCATTAATATGACTAAGTAAAAAAATTATCAGTCAATTGCCTTTTGAGTTGGTGACCAAGAAATTTTTTCTCCCTCGGGGCTTGGTGTAGGGGTTAGCGTAATGAGCTCGTATACCAAAAGTCGCGGGTTCGGACCCCAGGCAGTCCGATGATTTATTTAAGCCATTTGGATACCAAATGGCTTAAATAGAAATGCCTGGACCCCCAATAGATATATTAAAACATACGAGTATCGCTAAAAGTCTTAAATGGCCTAAGTTGCCGAAAAGACTTAGTGAGGGTGAATGAGAAAAAGTGTGTTTTTTTTATAAAAAAAAAAATTCTTCCCAACCCCCACCCCATTATGTTTCTCATTTCTATTTAAAATTTATTTCTTGTTCCATCTCACCTCTTATCTTTAATAACACCCGCCACTGTCAATTTTGAAAAATTAAATTTTTTTTTCTCTCTCGGCTGCTGAGGCCATTTAGGGATTAATTGTATACTAGCCTGCCTTGGACGGTTTTTGGGTCTAGCCAGGAGGACTTCGCCACCCTAGAGCACTCAGCTGACTCGGGCCCGCCTGCTGCGGACCCTCGCCCCCTTTTTTTTTTTAAACACTCACACCTTTTTCCCATTCACAATCACACTCACACACACATACACACAGTCTTTTCGGCAACTCATGCCTTATAAAATTGGTATCCAAATGGCTTAAATAACCATCGGATTGCATGGGATCCGACCCCCTCGACCCTTGGTAAACACGGTAGGCGCGCTACCAACTACGCATATCCCGAGGGCTGTCCTTTCATAAGGATTAAAAAATTATCATTACTATTCCAATCCAGTGCCTGTTTGAGGATTTGTTTACATTCATAAAATACATATTAAGGCAAAGAAGCCCCCGGGCTTGGTGTAGTAGGTAGCGTGCCTACCTCCTATACAAAACGTCGCGGGTTCGGACCCAGGCAGTCCGATGATTTTATTTAAGCCATTTGGCTACCAGATGGCTTAAATAGAAATGCCTGAACCCACAATAGATATTTTCATTACAACGGTTATCGTCAAAGTCTTATATGGCCTAAGTTGCCGAAAAGACTGTGTGAATGAGAAAAAAGTGTGAATGTTTAAAAAAAAAATCTGGTGTGACTGGCGCACAGCACACAACTTTCTCTTACCTTCGGTAATCGAAAGTTGTGTTCTGTGCTTGTCACACCAGATTTTTTGTCTCGGCATATATTGAGTTTCCGACAGCAGGGTACAATTGAATTCAAGATGTAAAATTTATAAGTATGGGAAAATATTTATATTTTGTTATCATGGCAACCATTTCTCCTATCTTTTCTATGGAGTACAAGAGGAAAGTGGTCTTCACAAGATTTCAATCACAAAATGAGAATATACATTTTATAGAGAATCTAAAAAAAAATTGATTTTTGAATTTAAAAAAAAATCGTTGGAGCAAATTTAGAGAAAATCGAAAAAAACTGAAAAAGTGCATCAGTGAAGTACTAGTACTCTTTGGCCGATTTTGATTAAAAGCTTCGTGTCACGTCCCAGGGGCGTGCCTAACTTAAATATAAAATTTCAATCTCCTAGCTCTTTTCGTTCTTGAGATATTTTGTTCACAGACAGACACACACACAGACAGACAGACAGACAGACACACAGACAGACCATGTCGCGAAAACCACTTTTTTGGATTCAGGAGACCTCAAAACGTGAAGATCCATCAAAATCTCGACATCGAATTTTTGACATGAATCCAATACTTTCTCTCTCTATATATATTAACATATATATAGAGGTAAGAGAAAGTAAAAAAAAGAAAAAAAGGCAAAGAATACATAGATATTTCTCTATACATTTCCTATGGGAGAAATCGTAACTTAAGGAATTAATTACTCAAAAAGTTATACTAATTTCGGGACCCGAGTATTTTTCCTGGGGTCTCCATAACGTCTTCTATAAGATTGCAAAATTTCGTTTCCGATGGGAAGCTGGTCAAACAGACCGTGACAGACGGATCTTCTTCTGTCTTCGCCCCATTCCCGCGATGCAGGGTCGGCGGACCTCACTCTTTTCCCTCCAATCCTATCATGCTTTTTTGCGACCGGAAGAAATAGGACAGGCCTGTCCGTCGCACGGCCTGACGCCTGTTGAAAAGAGGACGGAAGAGACAGACATACAAAGAACTGAAAGACTGCCTGTCCCAGCTCGGGCAGCTTGTGGTCGCCATCCACGTACCCACAAGATGTGGGCTCCTGAGCGACAGACAGACGGATATTCCGCTATTTTTATATCTAGACATTTATTGAATTTAAGATAGTATCCATGGCACGTCCAACACTCTGGTTTCTGGGGGTCATCCGCCCCAGATTCCGCTGTGCTTGCTATTACTTAACTGCAACGATAGTTGCAATTTTTACTTTCTCTTACCCTATATATGAAATATTTTATGTTGAAAAGCTGAGATTATCCCTTTTCAAAGGAGCTATAGAGCGCGCGCTACCCAAAGCAAACAAATTTTAGTTTTCGTGGGCTCTAAAATGATTTAGAATTTTACAAGACTAATTTCAGCCTACTTGAAATAATGCGTACATCTTATGTGACAGCACACAATTTTCTTTTACTTTCGGCAATTGAAAAGCTCTGTCCTGTGCTTGTCACGCCAGATTTTTTGTCCTAAATTCAAATTCGAAATTTTTACAAGAAATATATAGAAATATTATTTTAATTAATAGACAGACAAAATATAATTTAAACTAGCCGCGCCACCCGCCGTAGACCACCCACTACACGTACACCTTCCATCTGTATGTCTGTCCCTCTTTTTTGGCCAGCTTCACGTTGGAATTTCGAAATGGAACTCCTAATCAATGGGGGCTCGCTGGTGTAGTGAGCTAGGGTGTCAGCTTCTGCAAAGAAGATCCCTGTTCAAACCCTGGGCGTGCGGGATTTTTCATTAAATAAAAATATTTATTTAATGTAAACAAATCCTCAAGCAAGCCCTGGATTGGAATATAGGATCTTACCACAATAGCCCTCAGGCAACTCTACGAGGAGAGGGAGTTGCTGTGACATCCCGTCCTGTGGAAGGGACGTAAAGAAGGATCCCTCTCAGTGATGCATTCTTCGAAAGGAGCAGGCTAAACGCCGGTGCTGAGGGAGTCCCTCCTCAAACTAGGACATCCTCCATAGCATAGAAGAGGCTGGATAAAAGGAGCCGGTTGGAACCAGAAATAAGGATTAGTTCCCTAGCTAGAGACGAGAGCAGGAGGAGGAGTTAGAGATAGGAATTGATGTAACTTCACGGGGTGCCGGTAGATGGCTACGGCCAGAGGCCGGTTGGGTTTGAGGTGTGTGTCTTCGTACACGAAAGCACCTCGGGTAAATAAACGGGGATTCCGATAGGAATTTCAAATAATAATAATAAACTCCTAATCAATTGACATAAATAGAGATAGCTTCTAAATAGAGGCCATTTAGACCCTATTTGTCCTTTGATTGGTAGTTTCTCTTTGAAATTCCAACATTAAACTGGCCAAACAGGGTGGCGGACAGACAGATCGACACTGCAATTTTATATATTTTAAATTACATTCTATTTTATATAAGATACAACCATTCTTTTTATGGCCTTCTTCGGATACGTTCAGTCGGGCTTTTTGTTCTAAATCCATCCAAGAATATTCCCCCCCCCTCTCTTCCCCTCTTACACATCATTTTGTGGCGTGAGAAAAATTTCCATTTTCAAGTATAGTTAGTTATATAGAAGTAACAAATATCGTTTGCTTGTATAAACAATTAGATGAATCAGTCCAAGGAAAATTTCAAGTGAATAGAGTTCAGTGTCAGAATGGGATTCACTCTGACCTTGATTTATCTAATTCTCTTTAAAATGATTATTATGACGTGCATATTGTTTTTTTCTTCTCAATAAATAATAATTCTTTTTTCTTTCATTGCCCAATGCGAGGGGATGAGAATTCTAAGGTTCAATTCCCGTTCTTAAAAAGGACAGAGTCTGGATTATTGAGACAAAAAACAAAATATAGTGGACAATTCTAAGTGTATAAGCGGGTAGATTTGAGTGATTAAAGAAATAAATATATTTCAAGATTAGTTCGAGGTCATAAATAATCTCACTAGCAAAGTGTTTTCATTTTTCTCTTAAGCACGTAATACACAATGTTATTTTCAGAAATATTTTTACTTTCTCTTACCTCTATATATATGTTAATATATATAGAGGGAGAAAGTAATGGATTCATGTCAAAAATTAGATGTCGAGATTTTTATGGATATACACGTTTTGAGGTCCCCTGAATCCAAAAAAGTGGTTTTCGCGACATGGTCTGTCTGTCTGTCTGTGTGTCTGTGTTCAATTTTAAGCATGAAGGAATTGAGCTATGAGGCTGAAATTTTATATTTAAGATAAACACCCCCGGGAGCGTGAAAATAAGCTTTTAATCAAAATCGGCCAAAGAGTAGGCCCTACTAGTACTTTACTGATGTACTTTTTCAATTTTATTCGATTTTCTCTAAATTTGCTCCAACGATTTTTTTAAATTCAAAAATCAATTATTTTTTAGATGCTCTTTAATATGTATATTCTCATTTCGCTCTCAAAATTGTTTGAAGCACACTTTACTCTTTTTTTTTTTTTATAAAAAAACATTCACACTTTTTTTCTCATTCACACTCACACTCACACACACATTCATACAGTCTTTTCGGCAACTGAGGCCATATAAGACTTTTTACGATATCCGTTATTGATGAATATACATATAGTGAGCCCAGGCATTCTTATTTAAGCCATTTGGTATCCAATTGGCTTAAATAAAATCATCGGACTGCCTGGGGTCCGAACCCGCGACGTTTGGTATATGAGGTTAGCACGCTAACCTCTACGCCATGCCCCGAGGGCCACTTTACTCTTGTGATTCATAGGAAAGAAAGGAGAAATGGTTGCCATGGTAACAAAATATAAATATTTTCCCACGTTTATAAATTTGACATCTTACAAGATCTTGTTAAATTCTAATATATTGGCGGAAACTAATTATATGTCGACAAGAAAAATCTGGTGTGACAAGCACAGAACACAACCGAAGGTAAGAGAAAGTTGTGTGCTGTGCGACAGTCACACCAGATTTTTTATTAAATTTTTAAAATTAATTACACGCTAGAATCAGTGGCGGAATCAGGCTTGCTGCCGCCTTAGGTCCCGATTCAAGCGCCGCCCTTTTGATTAACTGAATCATGGGCGTATACTCAAAAATTTTTCTGCGGAAAATAAACTGCGTAAAATTTTTCCCCCCTGTCGTTTACCTTTTTTTTTTTTTTTTTTTTAAGAAGGCGAAATTTTTTTGGCCCTGCAAAAAATTTGCGGGCGGAACCTTAAGTTTTCCGCCCTGCGAAAAATATTTTTTCCCCGAGCATGGAAATCATTTTACCTTTTTTTTTAGGGCCACGAAATTTTCTACGTTCTGCCAAAATTTTGTTTTTTTGTGGAACTTAATTTTTTCGCATGCATGAACATGTTCTTTGTTAATGGGCATGCATTTCTATTTTTTTTTTCTTTCCTTTTGTTTTGTTGTATTGTTATTGTATTTAAATTTGTATTCTGTTTGCTGGACCTAGCCACCCAGGACTGGTGCCTCTAAACGGGTCGTAATAAATTTATTTATTTATTTAAAATCCATCACTGGCTATAATCAAGGAAAAACGCAAGAAAATGAAATTGAATTACAATTGAGGGTCAGGAGGTCGATTCTTCTCTGATTGCGATCTGGAAGGGGGGCCCTATCTGGAAAGATCAAGATCAATGTAAATAAGCAAGGACAAGCAACGGTAAAGCTTGGATAGATGGCCTCTGCGTGTTGAACCAACACCGGAAACAATCGATAAGAATATGAAATATTGTAAATGACCCCTGATGACAAAATAATTGACTTGAACAAGAATTTAAAAAATAAATTATTAACATTTGGAACGAACCATGAATGCAGTAAACAACTGATTTGTATTTAAAAATTAAACTCATTTTTTTTTAATATATTCAGATTAGAGAAAGAAGGAGAAAAGAGATAACGCTTATTAATTATTAAATATGTTATCTTTTTTTTTTTTTTTTTTTTTTTAGAAAATAATAAATTCATTTGATTTTAAAATAAATGTAGGCTTATTGCTAAATGAATAAAAAAACACTTGTTCATTTTACAGGACCCACTTTTTTGAACTCAAACGTGTATTTCCATGCAAATCTTGACAGGCAATTTTTGAAAGAAATGTATTACTTATTCTCTCTCTCTCTCTCTCTATACATATACTAGCCGCGCCGTCCGCCTTCGGCGGGCTTCGCCCCCTGGACCGCCAGCTGGCTCGGACCCGCCTGCAGCGGACCCTCGCCTTTTTTTAATTATTAAAAGAAAATTATTATTACTAACAAGGGGAGTGCATAACCTTCATAACACCGATTTGAACGAAAATTTTTTTTATTTGTGGTACTTAATGAAAAACAAATTCTGTTAAAGCGAGAGAACGCATTACTTATTCGTCTAAAAAAAAATGTTAAAGATTTTGCCTGCATGCTTTAAGCTGTTGCTAACAATAACAAATCAAAAAGCCATTGTGGCTAGATTAGTTGCGTTCATTCTTTGTAAACATGAAATCCCGAGTTCGAATCTTGCCCTGTAACTATTTTTTTTTGTGTAATTTATATTGTTTGGATTTCTATAAGAACAAACGAGTTGTTATTATTAGGTCTACTAAAAAGTTCGCGCTGTTTTTTTGTCAAATTGAAATGTTTATTAAAAAAAACGGTTACAGATAATTCATTCAAAATAATTGCCGTCGCTAGCGACAACCTTCTCCCATCGTTCGGGTAACATTCTGATCCCTCGGCGCCAAAATCTGGCTCCCGGGCGTCAAACCAGGCGTCAACCCAATTTTTGCATTCTTCGTAAGACCGGAAGTGCTGGTCGGCCAATCCGTGTGCCATTGACCGGAAAAGGTGAAAATCAGAAGGGGCGATGTCTGGAGAGTACAGCGGGTGGGTTAAAACTTCCCATTTCAGCTCCTCGAGGTATTTTTTCACGACTTTACTGGTATGAGGTCTGGCGTTGTCATGCTGCAAGATGACACTGCTATGCCTTTGCTCAAATTGGGGGCGTTTATCTCGGAGTGCCTGACTTAAACGGGCCAATTGTTCTTTATAAAGGTCCCCGGTGACAGTCTGGCCCTGTTTCAAGAGTTTGTCTTCAATTCCTCATCTTCGAAGACCTTGGGCGCCCCTGAGCGTTGCTTGTCTTTTGTGTCAAAATCACCCGATTTGAACCGTTGAAACCACTTTCTGCATGCAGTATCTTGAATAGCATCCTCGCCATAAACTTCACAAATCAATCGGCGAGCCTCAGCAGCCTTTTTTTGGCGTTAAAGAAGGACAGCAAAAGTTCCCGCAAATGGGCATTTGTTGGTTCGAAGTTCGACATGTTTAATAGAATTTTTGAAAATGTTGTGTTTACCTGAGGAATGCGAAATTTGTTGTGATTGTTGTCAAGAGAGTGAGCAAACCAAAACAAAAAGAATTGTGTCCCTAGAGTAAAAGGTGCGCGTGCGCGGATCCCTAGAGTAAAACAGCGCGAACTTTTTAGTAGACCTAATATTTCACATTCAATGATTTTCTAATACCATTTTCAAAAGGTTTTTTTTGTCCTCACTATACCTCCTTTTTGTTTGATTTTTAATATCAACAATTTTTTTTCCTCACTATACCTCCTTTAAAAAATCGAATTATAATAATCAGGACTACGCCATTTTCAAGAATATTTTTTAATATTAATAAATAAATAAAGTTTTTTTAATTATTGGCTTTTTAATTTTTAATTTGTTTCATATATTTAAAGAAAATTCAAATGCTTTCTGTCAAAAATATAATATAAGGATATATTTAATATAATATTATTGTAAATTTATTTGTGTTCAATTTTTTAATAGTAACATATTTCTCGTATAATATTAAATATTTCCTTATACAATATTTTTGACAGAAAGCATTTGAATTTTCTTTAAATATATGAAACAAATTAAAAATTAAAAGCCAATAATTAAAAAAACTTTTTATTTATTTATTAAAGATTTTCGTTCAAATCGGTGTTATGAAGGATATGCACTCTCCTTGTATACTATAAGTATTCTAATCCAGTGCCTGCTTTCTTTACATTCATAGAATACACAACTGCAAAGAATACTTAAATATTTATATAATTAGATATTACTTCATGTACCCTTTTCGGGTACATGAAGTAATATCTAATTATATAAATCTCCGTTTCGCGGTTTACCTACGCGATATATATAATATCTTAAATATTATATATAATTTCTTATTTATAAATTACTTAAATATTTCTTTATACATTTCGTATGGGAGAAATCGTAACTTTAGGAAATCCTTTAATAACCCAAAAAGTTATAGGAATTTCGGGACTCGAGTATTTTTCCGGGTCTCTCAAAACACCCCCCGGGACCGGAAAAATAATATAATAAGGAAAAATAATATAATAAGCTTTTAATCAAAATCGGCCAAAGAGTACTAGTACTTTACTGATGTACTTTTTCAGTTTTTTTTTTCGATTTTCTCAAAATTTGCTCCAACGATTTTTTTTTAAATTCAAAAATCAATTATTTTTTTAGATTCTCTTTAAAATGTATATTCCCATTTTGCAATTGAAATCTTCTGAAGACCACTTTACTCTTGTATTTCATAGGGAAGATAGGAGAAATGGTTGCCATGGTAACAAAATATAAATATTTTCCCATACTTATAAATTTTACATCTGAATTTAAATGTTCCGTACTGTCGGGAACTAAACATATGTCGACACATAAAATCTGGTGTGACAAGCACAGAACACAGCTTTCGATTACCGAAGGTAAGAGAAAGTTGTGTGCTGTGCGCCAGTCACACAGATTTTTTTTTTAATTTAATTTTTTTTTTTCTTTCACATAATCATTCCTTATCAAAATTAATTTCTGACGGAATTCCATATTAGTTTTTCTTATCAAGATTTATTTAAATTATTTATTCTTTATGAAAGCATAAAAGATCAATGGAAAAACAAAAAATTTATAAATTATCACGTGACATCTACAATAGAATTTTCGTCTAAGAAAAGGAAGCTCTAATTTATCAGCTCTATCGTTTTTTTGCCTTTGACCTGTGCCTCACAATTATCTTCTATTTATATAATTCGCTAATGTCCGTCTGTCTGTCAACTTGTTCAAATTTTGAAACGGCATTTTGCAGTCTCATGGAGCAGCTTTTCTCAACCTTTTTTTGGCCCGCGGACCAGTAAAATTTCTCCGCCGACCACTGGTGGTCCGCAGGACCAGCGGTTGAGAATAGCTGTTATAGAGGACGTTATGAAAGGGTCTGGGACAAATACTCGGGTTAGGGAATTCTTATAACTTTTTAAGCCCGCCCAAGGGGGGCGGCGCTGCTAGTAGTATTAATTTCTGTTAGAGGTTGAGAGTTCGCATCTCGTCTCTTGCAACACAACAAAAATGTATCATCAATCAATTGAAATAAATAGGGATGGGGTCTAAATGGACTTACAAGGGGCCCCATGGGTCACCGATTTTTTTAAAACTCATAGATATCTATTTTATTTCAGAGAGTACGGTAGGCCTCTATTAGAAATTTTATATTAACTTGTTAGGTATTTTAATTCCCTGGCAGGTTATCTCGAAGTTTTTAAATAAAATCGGCCAAAGATATACCTTTTCAGTTTTCTTCGATTTTCTCAAAATTCGCTCTAACGATTTTGATTAAAATCAATAAATCAATCATTTTGTATATGCTCTTTAAAATGTATATTTTGCCTACAGGCTTGGTCTAGTTGGTAGCGTGCCTACCTTCCAAAGCCGGAACTACGAGATTTTTTAGGGGGGGGGGGGGGCAAAATTTAATTTGCCGCCCCCTCCTTAAAGTTTTCTATACAAAATTCATATCATTTTACCTTTTTTTTTAGTAATATTTCTTTGATTGCCACCCTCTGATATCTGCCGCCCGGGGCACACGCACCCACTGCCCCCTCCCCCCCTAGATCCGGCCCTGCTACCTTCTATATCGAAAGTCGCGAGTTCGGACCCCAGTCAGTCCATTGATTTTATTTAAACCATTTGGATACCAAATGGCTTAAATAGAAATGCCTGGACCCCTAATATAGATAATATCATATATAACGGTTATCGTAAATGGCCTGAGTTGCCGAAAAGACTGTGTCAATGTGTGTTTGAGTGTGAGTGTGAATGTGAAAAAAAGTGTGAGTGTTTTTTATAAAAAACACTTTATTCAAGTACTTCATAGAATAGATTGAAGATAGGATCTCGATCGTGATAATATATAAAAAATATTTTTCTATGTACACAAAAATCTGGTCTGACAAGCATAAAACGCAACTTTCAATTACCAAAGCTAAGTTGTGCGATTATCACACCAGTTTTTTTTTTTTTTTATTCCTCCCCTGGTTGGTAAAATAATCGTGCTTGAGCATTCGCGTTTATAAGACAAAATTATCTAACACAACATGTTTTTGTCAGTGTGCATTAAATTAAAACGTATTCTGTACTTTTATTTACATTTAACTTCTTTTCAAAACTAGTTAGCTATTGCTCAATTTTTAAAACTCATTATGAAACGTTAGAAATAGTTTTTTTTTTTTTTTCTTAACTAATTCTAGTTTATATATAATTTATGGTAGTTCAACATTAGATAAAAAGAAGATTCTCTATTAGATGTTTTTTTTATAAAAAATTCTATTAAAATACACTGCATGTTTTAAATGAAACTTAAAGCTATTGAAATTTATTAATTAACTATTTTAAGGTTGTTCGGACATTAAAGCACTTTATCAGATTAAAAGCTAATTTTTTTATATGTTATTAATCACTATCAAATACGTATAAAATAAAATTTTGAAGCAGATCTGACGCAGGGTTATCGTGTAATTAATTTTTAAAAAATTAAAATTTAACATGTAGTCTATGGGGAATGGCGAGGAAACGCACATATATCGAATTATATAGCCACCTCTGCAATAGATACAAAAACAAAAAAACTTACATTTTATTAATTCACTTCCGAGGGATACGTTAAACTTAAAATCAAAAGTTTCTGCCGTCCGCTTTTAAAGATATTTTAACAAGAAAGTCAAAAAATTCTCCAAAATGACAGTCGCCAATATTTAAAAATAAGCAAGATTTGAGAGTCAGACCAGTCCGGCAACGTTGCATAACATAATTGTCTTTTGTCGATGTCAGTTACATTTTTTTTTTTTTCAATTTTACGATATTTTTTTCTCGCAAATCGTCCATTGTGTTTTAAACTGATTTGCATTAATCATTGTAATATATTAAATAAAATAAAATTGAAGGCGTTTAAGATTTAAAATAAACAGCTGATGAATGCAATGTTGCCAGTAGGGACCGACCGAATATTCGGTTCCGGTTACGGTTTCGGCCAGTTTCGGCCAAAAATCATGGTTTCGGCCGTAGTTTCGGTTTCGGTCAAAAAGTAGCCGAAACTTTCGGCCGGCCGAAACTTAAGTCTTAAAAAAAAATTAGGTGTTGGCTGTGTCTTCTACACGGCCGGTGGCTTTTACGAGACAACGTCTTTTGCTTGACTTTTTTTTTCTCTTACCTATATTGAAATATAAAGAGAGAAAGTATTGTTTTTTTTACTAGTAGTTTGTTTTCATAAATAAACATGTTCAAACATTTTCATTGAAACAATATATGACAGGTGTGGCTTTTTTTTTATCCATTAGGGGCGAATTATGCTTAAAAAATGGGGTTTTTCGAGAAAAAAACTAATTTTGGCGTTAATTACTCGGGATTTTTTTATTTATTCTATTAGGAGGTTCTCTTTCTGCACCAAATGACATCTCATTTAGTCTGATCGGATTAGCCGTTCGGAATCTACAGGGGTTTAAAATTTCGAAAAACGAAATCCCGCCGAGTGCTCTCATGCGGTAAAATGACGTCATATCAAAAAAATGAAAAAATACCTCTGGGCATTGAACAATTCTTTCTAAAACTATATTTAGATTTAATGTAGCTTTTATTGTCAAGTAGCTAGGCGTTACATAAATAGGTCTATTTTTCGATATTTTTTTGCCTAAAAAATGAGGTTTTTCGAGAAAAAACTAATTTTGGAGTTAATTACTCGGGATTTTTTTATTTATTCTATTGAGGAGGTTTTTCTTTCTGCACCAAATGACATCCCATTTAGTCTGATCTGAAGAGTCGTTCGGAATCTGGGGGTTTAAAATTTCGAAAAACGAAATCCCGCCGAGTGGTCTCATGCGGTAAAATGAAGTCATATCAAAAAATCTGGTGTGACTGGCGCACAGCACACAACTTTCTCTTACCTTCGGTAATCGAAAGTTGCGTACTGTGCTTGTCACACCAGATTTTTGTGTCGACTATGTATTTAGTTTCCGACAGTGGGGTACAATTGAATTCAAGATGTAGCCTAAAATTTATAAGTATGGGAAAATATTTATATTTTGATACCATGGCAACCATTTCTCTTATCTTTTCTATGGAGTACAAGAGTAAAGTGGTCTTCAGAAGATTTCAATCCGAGAAAATGAGACTATACATTTTATAGAGAATCTAAAAAATAATTGATTTTTTGAATTTTAAAAAAATCGTTGGAGCAAATTTTTGAGAAAATCGAAAAAAACTGAAAAAGTGAATCAGGAAAGTACTAGTACTTTTTGGTCGATTTTTGTTCAAAAGCTTCGTGTCCAGTACCGAGGGGGGGGGGGGGGCGAGGGG
Organism: Euborellia annulipes; assembly: GCA_023213315.1. Taxonomy (NCBI): domain Eukaryota; kingdom Metazoa; phylum Arthropoda; class Insecta; order Dermaptera; family Anisolabididae; genus Euborellia; species Euborellia annulipes. Next base: position 13,682 of record JAKCPI010014095.1, read on the forward strand.
GGCGGTCCGCCCCAGGCCCCCGAAAGCCGGCATAGGCCCCCATATATTTATAAAAAAAAAAAAAAAATTTAATGAAAATCTCCCTTTGAGAGGCCCCGGGGCCCTCAGGGCAATGAAGTAAGAACAAAATTTAATGAAAATCTCCCTTTTGAGAGGCCTCGGGACCCTCGGGGCTCAAGTAAGAACAAAATTTAATGAAAATCTCCCTTTGAGAGGCCCCGGGGCCCTGGGGGCTCAAGAAGTAAGAACAAAATTTAATGAAAAATCTCCCCTTTGAGAGGCCCCGGGGCCCTCAGGGCTCAAGTAAGAACAAAATTTAATGAAAATCTCCCTTTAGAGAGGCCCCGGGGCCCTCAGGGAAACACAAGTAAGAACAAAATTTAACTAAAATCTCCCTTTGAGAGGCCCTCAGGGTCCTCAGGGCTCCAATGTAAGAACAAAATTTAATGAAAATCTCCCCTTTGAGAGGCCTCAGGGCCCTCAGGGCTCAAGTAAGATCAAAATTTAATGAAAATCTCCAAAGGAGGCCTCAGGGTCCTCAGGGCTCAAGTAAGAGCAAAATTTAATGAAAATCTCCCTTTGAGAGGCCCCAGGGCCCTCCAGGGCTCAAGTAAGAACCAAATTTAATAAAGAAAATCTCCTTTGAGAGGCCCGGGCCCCTCAGGGCTCAAGTAAGAATATAACAAAGTAAAAATTTAATGAAAATCTCCCTTTGAGAGCCCCCAGAAGGCCCCTCAGGGCTCCCCCAAGAACCAAATTTAATGAAAATCTCCCTTTGAGAGGCCTCAGGGTCCTCAGGGCTCAAGTAAGAACAAAATTTAATGAAAATCTCCCTTTGAGAGGCCTCCAGGGGCCCTCGGGGCTCAAGTAAAGAACAAAATTTAATGGAAATCTCCCTTTGAGAGGCCTCGGGGTCCTCAGGGCTCAAGTAAGAACAAAATTTAATGAAAATCTCCCTTTGTAGAGGCCCCAGGGCCCTCAGGGCTCAAGGAAGAACAAAAGTTGGTGAAGAAATCTCCCTTTGAGAGGCCCCAGGGGCCCTCCAGGGCTCAAGAAATGAGAACAAAATTTAATGAAAATCTCCCTTTGAGAGGCC
>JAKCPI010014096.1:0-10478 GCA_023213315.1 Euborellia annulipes
ATTTATTTCAATAGATCAATTGAAATTAATGCCAAACCTTGACCTTTGGCACTTCAAACGTAGTCTCTTATTCGGCGTCTTGTTAAACCTTTTACTTTACTGAAGTACTTTTTCAGATTTTTCTTAAAGTTGTTCGGATAGTACCCCGTAAGTCATAATAGAATCTAATTATTTTTATTAGAGTGAGGTGGATAGCTGAGTAGATCTTGTAGTAAGGAAGAAAGAAAAGAGCAATTGCAGCTAAGTTTATTTCGTTTATTAATCGCTTCAAGCCGACGTTTCGGTCAGATATACGACCAGCATCAGTGCCGAAGAGTGTCAACAAGGAGGAATTTTGTTGACACTCTTCAGCCCTGATGATGGTCGACTATGAGGCTGAAATTTTATATTTAATTTACACAGCGTGAAAATAAGCTTTTAATCAAAATCAGCCAAAAAGTATATGTACAGTGAGGGACAATATTAAGTCCCTCCCAAGCGTTTTCTACTTGTGATGATTATTTCATTGTTTTTATAAAAGAAAATGAAAATCTTTATTTGGAAATTTTCTAAGTTTGAACCATGAATGTTTCCATTAAAAAAATGTATAATATTTTTTTTTTTAAACAATGAAATAATCACAAGTAGAAAGCGCATGGGTGGGACTTAATATTGTCCGCCACTATACAAGTATGACCTTTGCTCGTCAATCGTACTGTACATTGCAATAAAAGTGCATAAGATTTGAGTAAAATAAATACATAAATTATTTATATATTTTATTTTTAACAGAAAAGATCCCCTTACCAACAATAAAATATAAATTTTACTCCTTGGGCTTTAATATATTATCGGAAACTAAATATATCACGACAGAAGAAAATTTGGTGTACCAGCATGGGGGGGTCCGCAGGGGGGCACTTGCCCCCTCCCCCTGGAAAATTAAAATAATAACCTTTCGCCCAGGCTGCTTCCCCTTTACACATACGATCACTAACACTAATATCGCGTTCCCACAATATCAATTGTATCAAGCCGGCGATACTACTTTGATAATCAAAGTACGTTTTTTTTAACTTATCTGGAAGTGACATGCCCCCTCTGCAAAAAATCCTGCGGACGCCCTTGTGTACCAGCCCAACCTTTGGTTATCAAAGTGTGATCAGTCACACCAGATTTGCATTATTTATACTGAAAATAAAGGCTAATATTAAAAATATTTATATTTGATGAAGCTCAGAAGTTTTTTAACAAACTTTTTGACCTTTGATCCGAATTCTATTGAAAATTGTAAAAATATTTATTTCATTTGTATCTTTGTGAACGAAAGAAAAAATAAACGAGGTAACAGGTAGGTGGACCTATACTGTCCAAATGAAATGAATGATGAAAGAAAAAAAAATATAATATGAAAAAAACATGGAAATATTTCAAAAATAAATCGGAGAAATTGTCTTGTTGAGATGTGAGAGAGGGTTATCAAGGTTATGGTGTATTTGTTTCTGATTTAAGAAATAGACCGTGTCGGATTGACCAAGCCAGAGAGAGAGAGAGAGAGAGAGAGAGAGAGAAAATAACTCTCTCTCCGATACACTCCAATGGCATGTTAGTTCCAACGTTGAGGTTAACGTATCAAGGGTAATTCCGTCCGGTTCATATTATTATTATTATGCTAAGAAAATATTATTATTTAAAAAAAAAAAAAAACAACAGATAATTTAATAATAATACTTGTTTTCTTTAGTGACGTAGCCAGCCAGGAACTTCTCTTAAAAGATAAAGATGCTCTTCTTAGAGTCGGTTGCTTCACTTCTCCATCCCTCGGATAAGCTTGTTGACTATGAGTTAAGCTAATTATATGATTAAATAAGAGCCCAAGTCGGAGTTAACAAGCTAAGACCTAAAGTTCGGTTTAAGGAGTGAAATTAGGAACACAAGCTTTGTTTAATTTGGAAATTTTTGTTAAAAAATCAATTAGCTTTAATTTTTTAATAAATTTTTATAAATTTTTCTTTAAGGAGGCTACACATGTAAGTGCATGCACGTGCAATCTTTTCGTTTTTTTGTTCAATCTTTTTGTTCAATCTTTTTGTTCAAGCACTCTGTAGGAGAATTTTGCGCAAGCATTTTAATTGTGCAAGCCGCTTGATGATCGATTGAATTTTAATCATGCACAAGCAAAACTCTCCGGCATTTTATAGACGTCTTGACATTTGATATTTATTTAATATATCAAACATCATGGGTAGATGACTGGGGGGGGGGGTAAATCAAGGAGAGTTATCTGCTCGCAAAATATTTAAATTGAGAAATTTATAATTTTTTTTTTTTTGTACTTAATAATAAATATTATTATTATTATTGTTTTTTTTTTTATTGAAAAATATTTTAAAAAAAGCAATCAAAAGAAAAGAGGAAAAGGAGATATGTGGCTTCTTCGGTCTTCGTAAAAATCAGTGGTGTTTCGGTCCCAAGTGGTTGCCTTCGTCCGGACACAATTGAAGGCTGTTGGACGTTTCGATCCTCTTCTGGAAGCGATCGAAAGCCAAGAAGATGAGAAGAGAGGCGATGTGTGGCTGGCTCTCTCCCAGATAAGATAAATTTAAAAGACACTGACGGCTCCTGGCCAGTGTAACAAGCCGCGGCCCAACAGCCGACAACCGATTAAAAAGATCATCCTTAGCCACCAACCATCTGCTCACCCTTGGGGAAGGGAAAGAACGAGATTAATCATTCTTTTAAAATAATTTTCTATAATTTCCAACTATTTTTTGAAAATTTTATATTGAAATTCTCCTCTTTGTCTAATTTAATCTTTAAATTTTTACTAAAAATAAAAAAAAATTTAATTAAAATAAAATAAATAATCTCTCCCTGACCTCGGGAAACTTGCGATATATTAATTCATTTAAAATTTCAATTAAAATATTATTTATTGTGTCTCTGTTTAAAGCTAGTGAGTATTTCTTAATATCTTCGAATAAATAACCTTCACGAACAGTGGCGGCTCGCCCATAAGGACTCTCGGACGCCGCCCCTCCTAAAGATTTGAAAAAGTAAAAAAAGAATTAAATACCCATTCAATTATAATTATACATCTAACTAACCAAAGTGTTTTATCAGTCGCGTACATCGAAAATATAGGGAAAAAACAGGCAAAAATAGCGCGAAAAGTGCGTATTTATAGCCGTCGGACGCTGGGCTGAACGCCCCAATCCATCACTATGCAGTTATATGAAGAGAGGTGTGGTGGGGGCTGCTGGTGCTATGACGCGTGTAAGCTTGAGCCCAATGGGAGTTTGGGGACGCCGTCCGAACATGCGCAGAGCGAAGCATCAGCTAATCGCCGCACAGCGCGCCGGCGGTCGAACGAACAAAACTAGTGTAATGCGGGCATATCCGCATGAAAAATGTAGGCGCTAAAACTTAAAGTTATGTATTTTTGTTTTAATTTGCAAAATATCGCAACAAATAAATTTTATTTTTTAATATCTTTCATCCATACAATCGAGGGTCCGGAATAAGCCGATCAGTAAGACAGTGAGGGAGCCTACGTATTTAATAATTAAGCTTTATAAGGAAACTAGATATTTTTGTTAAAAAACGAAACACATGGCATCACAAATTTAATAGCTAGATTGCATTAAAAACACACTAAAATACACAAAAATAATCAAAAATCGAAGGTTAAGCGTGTTCTTATTTACTATATCTCTGAATTGCTATCTGTCGGAATGTGAAGCAACCGAGCCTAAGTTTTTGCAACAATGGATGATTTAATGATTAATTAATGATTATTGAACACGAGTGTGCAGGGATGATCGTGAGCTCGCATCTCTGGGGATTCTTGGCCGACACTCGAGGACGCAAACTCCTCATTGGGGTCACTCTGCTTGCTGATAGTCTCTGCGCTCTTGGCTTCAGTTTGTCACCCTCCTTAGGGGTTTTGCTCTTTGGACGATTCCTCAATGGAATTTTGTAAGTTATTATCTAGAACTTATTTGATGGATGAATGTCGTATGTGTTTAATTTCTGAATGTTTACTGGAAGGTAGGCAACCCATTTCACTCTCATTGTCTGCGTGTTGAAAGTTTCTCTTAAATAATATTTGATTAAAAATCTTTACTTTCTCTTAACTATATTTTTAAATCTGTATTGGAAATAAGGTGAAAAGATGGATGCCGTTGTCAAAAAAACATTTTATATTCTTTAAAATTTATTCATTTGAGAGGGGGCTATTACTCTATTTTAAATAGAGTATATAATGGTTATATAGATAGAAGCCAACTTTCAAACCATGTTAAATTCACCGGTTCTCGTCCGATCACCGAAGTTAAGTAGCATCGGGCACGGTCAGTACTTGGATGGGTGACCGCCTGGGAACACCGTGTGAAGTTGGCTCCATTATTTTTTATTTTTTTTTTTTCTATATATATTCACAATAATTTTTGTTTAACATTTAGAGAGAAAAATAGAATAAGTCAGAATAAAAAGTAAAAAAAAAAAATGTTTTTTTTTAAGCAAAACCTGACGAGACTGGAGCTCTTTTCAGAATAGTCAAGACAAAAGGAGCCGCGAAACGAAAATTTATATAATTAAATATTTATTAATTCATATATACGAAAAAATAAGGGTGTGCCGCCGGGAGTTGAACCACGGATCCTCCAATTTGTACTCGGAGTGCCCTTACCACCAGGGATGGGCGTTAATCAGTTACATGTATTTGAAATACAAGATACCAAATACAATATTAATTGGTATCTTGTAACTCGTTACAGCATAGGCAAAGTAATTGCTATCTTGTATTTCGTTACATTTTTTAGTAATTGGTATCTGAAATTCGAGATACCAAATACTTTTTTTTTTTTTAATTTGCCGCCGTATAAAAAGTCTTGCAGAGGGAGCTGAAATCGTTTTAATTTATTTAATATTACTGTATGTAATCGTCGTGTGGGTTCTCTGCTCTGAATCTTAGTAAAAACCAGTAACGAGAAGTCAATCAAAACGCCAAATTTTCACTCTTCGTTAAAAAACTTTTTTTGCTTTCTTCTTTCAACCAGCTCTCAACGACTAAATCTTTGTTCTTCTGCCCCAGTTGAAAGATTGTTTTCATTTGCGGGTTTATTCATTCTCCATCAAGGTCCAGATTATCCGACAAAACTTTTGAAAACTTGGTTTTTTGAAACCTTTTCATATTTTTATAAATAAATTTTTTTTTAATATCATGATTAATTTTATTGTTTTCGATTTACCAAAGGTATTTTCCAATCAGCGTTGGGCGAATTGTCTACTTTACTTTGTCTACGCAATTGTCTACGCGTAGACAATGTATGTAGACAAATGAACAATATCCATGTAGACAATGTAGACAATTAAAATTTAAAAATTTGGCCGGACCAACAACACCATAATTTTTTATGTATCGTCATAAATATAATTTTTTGATACTAATTAATATACACGAAATCAATAGGTAAAGAGTGATTTTACAATTTTTCTATTCCACTTTAAGCGAGAATATTCCAATATTCTCGCTTAAAGTGGAATATCAAATATAGGGAGATATTGGGTGAAAAAGAAACATCTGCCAGCGTTGATAATGGCGGTATTCTTAATTTTAAGTGACTTTTATTTGAATTAGATATTAGAAGCTGTATTATGCAGGGTTTTTTTTGCAAAAAAGACACACTGCAACATATTTTTCATTTTGTTTCCCTAATTCAAATTTTAATTCATTAAAATGTCTGTTTATTGGTCTTCCGCGTTTAGACATTTTTATGTGTATGAATTTCTAGGCTGTTTCTAGAAATGACAGATCACTGATCTGAGATGAGAGCCAATGAAAATAAGCGCTGAGCCATTTGTCTACATTGTCTACTTTGTCTTTGTCTATAGACGTATACGTCATGAAGTAGACAAATCAAAATATGCTTAATTTGCCCTGTTAACACTGTTTCCAATATAAGTTTAGCTGCCACTTTCCTAAACTAAATTTATTTAGGGTTCCAGAATTACCCCACCAAAAAGAATTTTAAAATCAAGGAAAAATTTGTTTGTAATTGGTATTTTCAATGTATTTGAAATACGTAATTGGTATTTTGTATCTCGTTACTCAAAATCGAGTAACTTGCCCATCCCTGCTTACCACTATATAGACCACAGCACGGCAAGAATTTATTGTTAAAAGATGAATGAAAATCAACCAAATGCATTAAATATTATTAGCTACCATTCTGACATCTCTTGGCAAATTTTTGAATTACTTGATTTTTTGGGCATAATTTTTATGACACACAACGCCCTCTTAGCGGGAAAAACATGCGTAACACCTTCGCTCCCGTAGCCACTTAATTATTTCAAGCAGAACCTCTTGACTTGACTATTCTCTTGAGCAGACAGATCAACCGGCAGACAGGGAGATTAGTGAATTATTTTAAATTAAATTAGACGTAAATTTTGAGAATTAATTTTAGAAATGAATTCATATCAAAATAAATTAATCTTAAATTTAAATGATATATTTATGGTAATAAATCAATGATAATTAGATTAATATATTCGTTAAAGATAAATGGATCATCATCATCATCGATTTAGATTTTATCAAATCATATTAAATTTATATTTACACTTTTTTCAAAAAATAAATAAATTTTTTTTGAGTGTGGGCAACTCTGCATTCAAAATTCTCTCGATCGTATTTCGTTTGAGTCCCATTTCGCTGAAGAGATAAAAAAAATTGGACACTGGTCTTCCATCAAATGTGCCAACAGATGTCGTCAGTAAATTTTTCGTGAAAATTGTCTGAAATTCACTTTATTGATGTAGTTCAGATTTTTCAAATTACCTTTCCGGCTCTTTCTTCCATAGACCCAATGTTAAATCCCCATATGGGGATTTGTATGTTAATTTCGATTCAAAAGGGGGTCCCCTTTGGAACTTTTTTAAAATTCTTTTTTCCAATTCTTATGAAATTTTGTCTTTATTTACGATTCTATAATGTGTATAAAATGTCCAAATATGAGTTAAAATTTTGAAAAATAACCCTAGTTTATTTCAAGCAGTCAACATTTAAAATGCAAGTTTGAAACCAAGGTGCTATGGGAAACTAAATATATCTCGACACAAAAAATCTGGTGTGACCAGCACGGTGCACAACTTTCTCTTACCGAAGGGTAAGAGAAAGTTGTGTGCTGTGCGCCAGTCACACCAGATTTTTACTTATGAAATGCAAGTGGTCAAGTTTGAAACCAAGTTGCTATGGGAAACTACGTAAATACGTAGACTCAAAAAATCTGGTGTGACAAGCACAGTACACAACCATCTCTTGCCGAAAGGTCCAGTCATAGCAGATTTTTTCTTTATTCGTTATTTAAATGGAGACGAAGTTCAAATAGAATTCTTTTACATAATATAACAGTATCAAGTGTTATAAAGAGTTATTTACCAGAATTGCCAACCTTCCAGCTTTTTCACACTCTGGCAAGCTTTTCTGATAATTCTAATTGTCAATAGGTTCTAACAAGATTTTTGTTTTGTGTATTTTGACAGTATTTCTGGTCACTCGGCTGTCTCTATGGCGTATTTAGGTGAATTTATGGATGAACAAAAGAGGACACGTGCCTATGCTTTGATGGGTTTTTTCATTGGTCTTGCTTGTGGCTCACTTCCATGTAAGTATTCTGACAAAGATTCAAGCAATTGTTTCGGAGATAATACAATGAATGGTTATAACCAAAAAAAATCTGGTGTGACTTGTCGCAGAGCTCACAACTTTCTCTTATCTTAGGTAATTGAAAGTTGTGTTCTGCCAGGTTTTTTTGTGTTGACACATTGGGGGTTGGCCATCTCTCCCGTATCTTATTCAAACTATTTAATTGTTTGCAGGTATTGCTCTAGGGCTGATCCCACAGCCCTTGTCTTGGCAACTTCCTTGGGGACTTCGCTACACCTCTTGGCGGATGTTTATGGCTGTCTGCGGATTACCGGGCGTCATAACTGCGCTCATATTTCTGTTGGCAATGCCAGAGAGTCCCAAGTTTTTACTTTCACGTGAGAAAAGTCAACAAGCACTAGACAATTTACGCTATATTTATCATTTCAACACGAGACGTCCAGCTTCTGATTATCCAGTAGGAATTTCATTTAAATCAAACAATAATCCTTTGTCCCAATACCTGCAATCTCCATACCTTCAAATTTAACATCAACCTCTTAGTGTTAGATCCTCCCACCCCAACTCTTATTTATATTTTCCCTGTTGGACCTTATGGATACATTCGTTACAAAAAATGTAGAGTTGTTGTGGGATGCCTCCCCTTATACAATAACAATATTCAAGACCATAATCCTCCATTCCTGTAAAAACAGTCATACACATGCAAAGACATCCAGACGCTAACTTTGCACTTTTCTGTGGGAATCTTTGAATGGGTTTTTTTTGTTCCAACCAGATATCAAATTTTGATTTTCGAATTTCAAATTTTGTAACTCTCTCCTTCTTTTTGGCATCACAACAGAGGGATTGGAATATAAATGCTGCACAATCTGTTAATTATTAACGAAATTATTAACAAAAACGTCAGCAAAGAAAAAACACAAGTACACTCACTGGACGAAAAAAATGGACTTCTTGTTCTTTTACAAGTATAAAGAAAGGTATCAGATTCTAAAAATATTTTTTTTTTTAATAATATATAATAAAGTTAGGGCCCGTGACCCGATGCTCAGAGAGGATACATTAGCTTCTCGTGGATAGGGTTCGCTTTTTAATTCAATTGAAGTCTATTTTTTCGACCAGTGAGTGTACTTGTGTTTTTTCTTTGCTCACGTTTTTGTTAATAATTTCGTTAATAATTAACAGATTTTTACGAATGAATGATTTTTAGAAAGCCAAAGAACTATAGAATATCGTAAATATATGTTTTTTGCATTCAGGGATATCTAAAATTGTATTAGGGGTGACCAAAGCAAAAAAAATCTTGAAAATTTCGATTTTTTTAAACTTTAAGCCGTTTGCGGCACGTCTAAATGACCTCCGATTGGGATGAAACTTTAAATTTATATGTATTCTAAATACCTGAATATTTTTACGGGGTGCGGCGTTAAAAATAATTTGAACATTCTAAATAAAAGCCGTTTTAGAGCACATTTTCTACTAAAATCTATTTTGCTCTATATCTCTAAAACTGTGCCTGATGGGGCAAAAGTGAAATGATATTTAAATTCAGCTTGAAAAATACTTCTATAATTTCATATCTTTATTCTTGTGAAAGAAAAAAAGTTCATTTTTGTCGACTAGTGTTATCAAAATATACAATTTTGTGGAAGCTATTATTCATTGCAATTAGCAAGTTTTGGAAATGACTTCATGAAAGTCGCCATCTTTATATTAGCAAGCAGCGAGTTTTTGAACAGTATTTGTTCGTTAGCAACAAGACAGTTTTGGAAATGGAACAAAATGCAACTAGGCGATTTTCAGTATTTGTTTTAAATAGGATATAGAAACTTTTTTTCACTGGAAAACTATTTTCAAATGTATATTTCAGTTGTGCCAACAACATGCAATTAAAATCTCAACTTTTCAAATTTTGTCAATTATGCACTTTTGGAAATGGACGACTCATATACTGGATATATTGAAGAAGAAAAATATAGGACTGCAAAAAATAAATTCCCTCATGGGACACAAACAATTCTTGGAGGATTAGTTCAATCTATTTGATTTTCATTAAGTACCGTATTTAGATCACTATCACTCTTGATGAGGAAACATGTTTTCTTAATCTCAAGATAAAAAATATATGCATATAATAGCTACTATTTATAATTTTTTTTTTTTTATTCATTATTAATCTGCCTTTTCATAAATATATTATAAATTCACTAGAATTTTGAGATAAAGAATTTAAAAAAGACAAAAAAAAAAAGATAAGAGAAAGTCTAAAAAAAAAAAAACATTTGATCTCTAGTGGAGGAATTTTTTGTGTGCCGGTATTTCCATTCATAAAATATTTAACTTTTTAATCAAGTGCTTATGAATATGCTGTAATCATAAACTTGAAAAAACTCTTCCGAACGTAGCAACGAGACATTTCTACTCTAGTTGCTACGTTCGGAGGTGTATAAAAAAAAAAATTTGTTTAGTCGTCTTTTCGGTATCCATTTTAAATATTACATTTTGTTTCTTCTTAAGAGACCTGTTCTCATTCACTTTAATGATACTCTAATTTAAGAAACATTAAATACGAACCGCCTAATTCATAAAACCTTAAAGAATGTTTTAAGACGATTTAAAAAGCATTTTAGTTATAACTAATTATAATTCATAAACGTATTTTAGGCCTAAAATCTAGATTAAAATTCCTATTTTAACTAAAATGCCGGACCCCTTGTTTAAGCTCACATTTTAAGTTTAACCTAACCTCAAAATCTTCGATAATTTGTGGCATTTCTCTCTATAATTTTTTTTTTTTTTAAGATCATAAAATCTGTTACTA
>JAKCPI010014097.1:0-13104 GCA_023213315.1 Euborellia annulipes
AAAAGGGCTATGACATCATTCATAATAAATGTTGAGAGGAAATGTCAGGTGTTTTGTATTTAGGAACATCCTATTCTATTAGTGCTTTGATTTCCGTTCGTTTAAATAGTGACGAAATTCTTTTTTTTAGAAGAATTTACTAATTTGAACTAATTACATTCAGTTCCATAATAAGGATGTTGGAGGGGATAGTAAATTTTTTTTTTTTTTTTTTTTTTTACTCAACTGAATAGTCAAAAGAGAAATGAAGCAAAACTTTCAAATACTTACAATAGTAAAATTTGATTTTTTTTTTTTTTCAAAGACATAATAAATTTTATAAAGGGGTTGGAGAATAGTAACCAGCAAATTTATAGCTCCACCTGACGTCGAAGGCACCTCCACTATGTATAACGCCCCTAAGGCATTTGATATAAATAGACTTAGCCCACCTACTATATCCTCGCGGCACTGAAGATGATGTGTGTTCTACGCATCGAAATATCTGCCAAATAAAAAAGGACGTCAGGTGGAGCTATAAATTTGCTGGTTACTATTCTCCAACCCCTTTACTCTACTCATCCCAGCCTCAATATTCAATCTACGTAATAAATTTTTTTCTTTATTAATTTTAATCTGTCAACTGCAAAAAATTTAGTTGGCTGCGTATATTTTAGCAGAAAAAAAAAAATTATAATATATTTAAGTTGAATCAGGGACGTATATAGAAATTTGTTTCGAGACGGGGCCCTAACTCATTTTTCACCCCCCCCCTCCCCATACACAAAAATATTTTTTAAATACCAGATATACTTCAGCCCCGAGGGACCCGAAAAGCTAATTTCCATTACATTTTTTTTTTTTTTTATTTTAAGCTTTTCCGTTTTCACCTGACCTGAGCCCCGAGAGGCCCGGCCGTCTCAATGACGAAGATTCGTTAAAATTTTTTGTTATTCAAAATTTTCCTTTTTCATCTGAGCCCCTAGGGGCCCGGCCCTCTCAAAGACAAAAGTTTTATTAAAACATTGCTTATATATTAATTTTTTTTTATTTATTTTATTTATGCGACGCACTTTTTCAAACAAAAATATAGATATTGGCTATATACCCGTAGGCTATATATGTGTATAGATTTGAAAAAAAAAAAATTTTTTTTGGGGGGGGGGGGCCCTCGTTTTTCGTCCTTGAGTTTTTTTTCTTTTAACACACTTTTTTCCCATTCTGTAGACGCATACACATAGTATTTTCGGCAACTTAGACCATATAAGACTTTAAACTATAACCTTTCTTGAGTTTATATTAAATATCTCTAAACAATAGCGATGCCGGTGTTCATAATTGAAAATACTTAGGGCATAAACGCAACAATATATCTCAAGCGTATAGTTGTTTACGATGTCTTGCACTTGACGCATAAATGAAAAATTGTTCTTTTCAAATTAAGTATTACGAAACAACATGTTAAGTACATAAATCATTATTGAAAAATGTAAAATCCTGCATTGAAATATTGTAAAAATAATTTTATGCTTTTACATTAAAAATAAATTTTTTAGGACATATTTCATAAAAAATACTATTAATTAAAGCATTTGAAACAATATTCCATGCTTAACTCAATTTTGAATTTTTTGGTCTTTGACACACCATTGAATAACAGGGTTCATATACAGCTGTGTGTTATGAAACAACTCTCCACGATTTTATTTCTATTATTTACATGTATATTATATACAGTATTCAACAATTTTAAAAAAGTTTCCAATTTTTTTCTACATTTTTAAACAAAAGTTTTTTTTTTTCATTTAAACTTTTTTCAAGATAGAAAACATCAGTCTATTACCATATTTTTTTAAATTATCTTTGACTTTGAATAATCTGTATTAAAAATAATATATTTTTAACTTTTAAATTAAGTTATCTAATAAATATGAATATAATAATGTTTTTAATTATAGCTATGAAAAATATCTTAATTTTGTTCTTTGAAACGTATGTCAAGGTCAAGATCAAAGATTAATCCGGTTGTTAATTTCTTAATAAAAAGAAAGTAGTTAATTAAGAAATTTAATAATTATTATGAAGCGTTTACTTTATGTTTTAACAAATTTACATGGCTTGTTGATTTATCAATATATTTGATACATTAATTATTAGAAAATTAATATTGTTATTTTCATTCTAACTTTCAGGATCAAAATTTATTATTTTTAATTCCTAAAAATATTCAAAAGTTCTATTTAAAAAAAAAAAAAAAAAACTACATCATGCATGAAAATAACAAATCTACCATAATTTGTTTTAAGAAAAAGCAAAAAAATATACACATGTTTGTAATATGTTGAATGAATTTATGAGAAAATCTCTTCCTCCAAGTAAAATGAGTTTAACAGATTTAAAAAAAAAAGACTTGATTCGAATGACGTCTTGAAACGTGAATCTTGAAAGGGTAATAGAGTAAGCCTGAATTGGAAATGGATAGGGATAGAAACAGGAATAGGGCCAGGGATAGCGAACGAGGGCCAACAAGGAGACTGCGCACAGGCGCAGGCAAAGGGGCAGGCGGAGGTCGATACAGCCCATCTGTTAATTAAATCTAACGTTCAAACGTTTTAGGCAAACATCGACCGCACAGCTAAACACTGGAAAATGAATTTGTTTATAATATATATCATGATCCATTGCATAAATAGAAGAGTTGCAATTATTTCCACTTGAATACGCACCAACAGCTAGCTATTCAACTCTAATCTTTTTTTTTTATCTAAGGGTCGAATTATTTAATAATAAATTTTCAATTGAAGCGGATTATTTTTTTTTAAAGCTTTTTTGTGTATATATATATAACTTTTAAATTAGATATAATACACTTTATATAAAGGACATCATTCTTGGGAAGATTTGTATTAAAAAAAAATTCTAATAGAATTTATTCAAAAATTTTTATCTTGAATAATTTTAATTGCAAATAAAATTCTTATAAGAAAATCCGGTTATTGTATTTGGATTAAAGAAAAAAAAATATAATAATTTTATAATACTAACATACAAACTACCTCTTCTTCCTTCTTATGTATTCTAGGTGAGCGCGTTTTATTTTTATTTTTTTTTAATTGAAACAATAATTAAAGTACCAAAGGGGGTAATTGTCAAAATTAGAAATTCGGGATGATCGTGAAAAACTGTTTAAGAACAGAACAGTGACAGGTTTTTTTTTATGATAGAGACTCCTGTTAGGTTCTAAAAACAGAAAATTAACGTGACTCTTCAATATTCGTATTTCACTTCAACTAATCTATAAATATGTCCCTGAAAATCAACCAGAATTGTTTTACTCAGGTCAACTTGAAACCAAATATTTAATTTTAGGAAAACACACCTGATAATTTTCAATAATGAATCTCCTAAGTATGTAATTATTTAACCACACATTTATTTAATTGAAAGGCCTGTCAATAAGTCTGTTCGCATTAATAAATCTCCTTGTTTACAATTTTTTTTTTTTTTTTTTTGAGGTTTCTCAATTGCATAGCCTTCTCTGAATGTTGTCCCACGTGCCTCCATTGGGTTGGCAATCACAGACCAGACCTGGACAAATAAGGGTTCTTTTAATTGACTAAATTCTTCTCAAAAACATAACAAGAAACTTTCATTACAATAATTTTTACCTGTTTAATAATTTGCCCCTTTACACTCTAGTAATTTCTATTAATTTCACACATATTAATTTATTATTAAAAAAAAAAACCAATTAAATAAAATCAAATAATATAGAATTTTGTTTTGAATTATTCTATATGCAGATCCATATATTTTTCCTGCGCTTACAAAATTTAATTTTATTTGCTTGGTAATAAAAATACATTTTCTCGCATTTCATTGCACTACATAAAAAGTTCTGCTCTCTAGTAAATCAATATTTATTTTAATAATATTAGTAACGATTCAAAAATCACATACTTCCCTCTCTTGATGTAATTGAAAAATATATATATTTTTTTCTTTTTTTTAATTTGCTGATCGCCTTAAGCCAAAAAATCTATTATTAAAAACTCAGAAGTACTCATCTACTGTTTTAAAGTTGTATTAGTTATCTCGCTGTCACATTTTTCTTGCCATGTCGTGCCATTTTTAAGGGGAAACTGGATGATAAGCATAAATATTTTCACTAAAAACCGTGCCAAAAGTTGTGTCATAAAAACCGTTCAATCAATTAGAACAAATAAATAATTGGTTTGAGTAGTAAATATAATTCAAGCAAAAAATTTTGTTATAAATTTAATTTAAAATTCCAAATGACGTCATTGGTCAAAAATCTATCAAAGGCAAACTGTCTGTTGATAATATATCAAATTTTATTATTAATAACTCATACAATCTTAGTGATAAATGAATGAATCATATTCATATTTGTTTTAAAAAAAAATTCGCTAAAATATTTAATGAATTTTTTTTCCTTTTTTTCTTAATAAACAATCTCCATTCTCTCATTCGATGATAAGGAAGTTTACACTTTCAAATTTTGTCGTAACAAAAAAAAAAAACTCTTATCTTAGAAAAATTCTCTTCCCAAACAAAAATTAGTTTCCCAACGATAGTGCACGTATTATGAGCAAAGCAGAAAAATATTTGGCATTAAATACGTTTTGTAATATCACCACGTATTTGGTATGCAAAGAAATCTCGTTGGCTTCGATAGCGAATACCTTGTTTGGATACAGAAAACGCGACGAAACGAAAAAAGCATGCTGAGTGCTTAAACCGTTTATAAAATATGGAATTTTTCAAGAAAATTCCAATATTCCTCGTCTATTCATTCTAATTTTAATATTTTTTTATTCATACATATTTACTAGGAACTCAAAATTTAAATGAACGCAGTAATATTACCGAAAAACAGCATACAAAAAAGAAAAAATATCTTACACTAAAAAAAAAGCTATAGACCCATACCTATATTTCCGTTGAATAAAAAGAAATTGTTGTGGCATCCTAATAATAAGAATTATCTTAACTTCATTATAAATTATTTATTTGCTTGTACATTCAATTCAAGATAATTTTTTTAAGTTTATTTTATTAAATGTCTTCTATTTGTATTGCACTATTACAAACGATTCACGTGAGTGCCGACCTTTTTGTTATCCAGTTTTATCTGGTTTACCTTTTGTCATCTAATGGAAAAATATCCATTTGCTGCATTTTAGTAAGTAAACCTGTTTAAAAAAATTACCTAATAACTATTAATATATTTACTTACAAAAAGATAAACATATTATGTACGTACACGGAAAAAAGTGTGAGCCACTACGTATTTCCTATGGGTGATTAATTGATGCTTTTTAAAAAGGAATTATAATTCTAGACTCACTGTACATGCCGATAGCTCTACATATTCATCGAATTTCAAATATAAGAGTAGGAAAATAAAATCTTTGTCAATACTTTAAGTTTGATGACTTTTTCAACAATTATTTATTATTTAGTATTTTCGTCATTTGGACCATAGAGACTCATAAACAATATTCATATTTTTCTCTCTTAAAATAATTTTTCATCAGAATCGGCCCTGGTTTTTAAGTTATAAATATTGACATGTCACAGGTATGAGGGCATTATTTTAAGTTATTTATTGTTTTTTACCATAAATTGTAGAAATTAGGTGTAGTTTTTGCTGGAAGATTGAAAAAATTCCATTCGTGAAATGATCAATTATGTTGCCTAATTTCCAGGAATGCAACACGAACTTTATTATGCAGGTCTTTACTGATATCACGCAAAAAATAATTGAAATGGACAATATCATTTATTTTCCATAAATAATTATTATATTTCTCAAATTATTAAACACGATTCCAACACTTTTTTTTTGAAATTTTATCTGCAATTATTTATTATGTTATTAGACTCTACTTTAAAATCTATTGTTTCCTACAGCATCTATCTGTATTTTGCATATTTTATTTTTGTCAAGTAAATTGTTACCATATTTCTTTTTCTCTAATTTATTGATAACAATGAGATCATTTTTGTTTAGACCGAATCAGTAGACGACTTTTTGACATGATGTTAGTAATAGCCAATGATGAGATGTCAATGGAAGCGTTGAAAAGGAGAAGCGTTTCCTCCTTTCTGTGTTTGATTTTTTTCCGAATCTTCTTTTCTTCTCGCATCCAACTCTAATCACACTAGGGGTTATCTCGTATTAGACATAATCACTTTTAATTAATCAATAAAAATCTTAAAATATTGAAAATCAATATGAAAATGCATCTGAGTATGTACCAATAAAAATGACTTTCTTTGTTCATTTTACAATCTGTCGAAAATAAAGGTTTATTGGTAGTTTCGAATGCCAAAATGTCAAGTGTTTCACAAGTCACAAGTACTATTCACAACAATTCACAACTTTGTAAAAAGAAGTATCACATAATCGGTCATTCTCCCTAAATATAAAATATCCGAATCGGTTTCATTTTCGTAGTGTTTTAGATCAATTTCTTCATGTATACTATCGGTCCTTTCGGGAAGGGGAAGGGGTCTAGCTGGTTTAAACTTGCACTAGATATTTTTCTTACTCAATGAGTGAGCCGTTTTTTTTTTTTTTTAAGTGGAGTAAGTCCATTTTAAACAAAAAGTTAATGATCTGCTATGAGCTTTCTAGCTATTAATATAAAGAGTTTCCAAAAAAACTTGCAAATTTTTATAATTTTCCAAAATAAATTTACTTAGTTAATGAAAATACCAAACAAACAAACCCTTAAATAGTATTTATCTCACAATTGTCAGTTTCGCTGCTCTTGTATTGAATATTTGTCTACTCTTTTGATATGGATAATTTCAAAGGATACTTTGACATTTATTATTTTTGACATACAATAATGATTTGATGAAATGATTTTTTTTTTTTTTTTTTACTTTTATTTTGAAAATTTATGAATATCCTTTGAAATTTTTTTTTTTTTAATAAATATTTTTTTAGAAATACTACTCGGTCTAAAACAAATAGTGGAATATTTAAAACCGCCGTCGTCTTCTCATAATCACATCCAACTTATTTATTTTGACAAGGAAAAATTATGGGCAAAAACACGAGACATGGAATTAGTTTAGACATCTCGTTTCCAATTTTAATAGGCCGGACGACAAGTTGACATTTATGCCTCCCCCCACCATCAACAAATTGTCGAATGTTGTTGATATTGCCTCCCCCACCCCCTTCGTTCACTCTCTCTCTCTCTCTCTCTCTCTCTCTCTATGTGATAAGAGCAAGCCTATTTATAGTATTTATTTTCATAAATGAATACCATTATATAATAGATAGATTATTTTCATCTTTCGAAAGTTAATATTAAATCAAAGAATGAGACTGTTTCATTATACACTGTTAAAAATTTTCAAGGATTATTCATAAACAAATATAGGAAGCCGAAGTCTGTTACACAAACCGTTTTTGATTTTTACATTCGGATATATGAAAAAGTTCATATACTAAAAAATCTGGTATGACTGATCGCACAGCACACAACTTTCTCTTACCTTATATTTTGTTCAAAGACACACAGAAACACCCACATACACTCAGAGAGACATACACACTTACAGAGACAGTCAGACAGATCTTTTCGTGAAAATCACTTTTTTGGATTGTATATTCATTAAAATCTCTACATAGAACTTTTGACATGAAACCAATACTTTCTCTCTCTATATATTAATATATATAGGTAAGAGAAAAGTAAAAATAAACTTTCATAAATCAATTCTTTAAAAGTTTCACAAACCGGTTTATAAAAAATTGCATACACTATTAAAAAAAAAAAAAAAAAAAAAAAAAAAAACGCCTCTCGAGAGATTTGAACTCGGTTTCTTTTCTTCATACGTATGACGCTTTTACCAAATATCGAATATCATACTTTTTAAGTAACTTAATTTTTTTTTTTTTTGCTTAATGAACCAGTATACCCATGAACTTGATTTCTCAAACTGGGTATATTAAAATTAAAGCACGACAGTATATGAAATTTTTTTTTTTTTTTAAAGTGTGGAATAAAATAAAAATACTCTCACTACAGAAAAGTAAAATATATAAATACTTTTTAAATTTTTCACCCTCTCTCATCTACTGTATAATGAAATTAGGAATTTTTATTTTGTTATTGTTCGTTGGCAAACCCTAGTATCTTTCATAGAAAATAAATAAAGCTCTGTATACATAATATAAAATACAAAGATATCCAAGAAATTAGAAAATTTAGTGTTCTCTATTTTCGAATTATTGATAGTATTGATCTTTCTTACGCTTAGGCCTTATTCAACCAGTTAACTCCTTTACATCTCGAAGATTACACCTCTTTTCTCTCTCTTTTAAGCAGCTGAACGAAATTTGCTTTTGAGTTTCACGCTTTATTCACAAACAATCTTTAAGTTATTTATAACTTTATCTTCTTGAGTATAAAAATAAAATATAAATATGACACCTAAATCAAATTTAAATCGGTCCTAATTTAATTATAATATTAAAGAAACGTTACTCGTTTGAAGACAGCTGCGTTATGTAGCAAATCACTATATGCACTATCACGACAATAAACATTCAGGTTTTTGGCATTTTTTTTATAAAATAATAAATAATAATAACCTTTAAAAAAATGAATTTTCAATCGTATTGCATATACTTTCGTGCTTGAATTTTAATATACCCAGTTTGTGAAATCAAATTTATAAAGTAGTTTATTAAGTAAAAAAATTATGTATTAAATTTAAGTAGCTTAAATAAGTATGATATTTTTAAAAAAAGTAAATAGCCGAGATAGTAGCGGCGTCGAACTATATTAAAGGGAAGAAACCAAGAGGGGGAGTTTAAATTTTGTTCATTTGGCAGATTTTTATTTTTATTAATAGAAAAGTTCAAAATAAGTTCATTCATTCATTCATTTCCCCATCCTTTTTAAAGCTGCTTAATTTTTAACTATTTGAAGAAATTCACAAATTAATTTTTTTTTTTTTTTAATTAGTCTATTCACCTGAAGTACAAGTGAGGGTTTTCCATTTTCCTTAATGACACTTTACTTTGCAAAGGAAAATTATCGTTCATTCAATAGACTTGAAAGGGCTCCCCAACTTCGACGTCCTAATTGTCCGTTCGATTTAAACAAAGTCATTAATATAATCATCTATTCATTTATTTATTTTTTTTTTTCATTCCCCTTCACATCGCTAAATCTCTTATGCCAATCCAAACACGCTCACTTTAACAAAAAGTATTGTTATTGAGCACTACACTAATTGTAAATAGGCCTATCATTGAAAAATAAAAATATAGAAAGAATATTACATGTCTACGATAAAATTATTCTTTCAAAATAATTTTTTTAAAGTGAAAACTTTATTTTTTTTTTTTTAAAGTGAAACTTTTATTATATCGGTACGAATTTTTTGGTTCTTCTATCAGCATGTCGCGTTGTAACGAGGTGACGTAAAAGCCATGACGCTACAAGCCATGACGTCACTAGATGTGACGTCATGGCGACTCACACCAGGATTTTTTTTACTACGCTACGGCATTTATACTTATTTAATCACAATATAAATAAAGTAAGCCTATATAAATCAAATTGATTATCCTATATCTATACTATATTATATAATTTCCGCTCTACGCCCCCCTCGCCCCCCCCCCTAAAAATTATTGTTTTTTTTTTAATTCTTCACTCGATTTTATTAAAATTTAAAATGACGCTTCTCTATGATCTAATTAATTGAAAAATGATATTCCAGCCCTCAGAAAGTTCTATTGGGGGACGTCTCCCCCACTAAAATTTATCTTTCACTCGATTTTAATAAAATTTAAAATGACGCTTCTCTAGGATCTAATTAATTGAAAAATGATATTCCAGACCTCAAATAGTTCTTTCTATTGGCGCTACTAGGGGGCGTCCCTTCCACTAAAACTTATCTTTCACTCGACTCCTACGATCCGAAAAAAGTTTCACTTGCATCGTGGTTTCATAAAACCACACAATGATTTTTTTTTGCATCTGTGATTAAATATTTTTTCAAATTTCTATTGTGACAGACTGTTCACTACACAATTATTTAATTCTCGGCAATCGAAAGGTGTATTATGCTGTCACACCAAATTTTTTTATATCATATAAATTGTATATTCTTTCTGATAGTACTTCAAAACCCAAGAGGTAAAATTTATAGTCAAAATAAAATATATAGACAAGAGAAAGTAAAAAAGTAAAAAGATAAAACTAACATGGATAAAATTTATTATACTGTATTTGGCCTAAAACTAGGCAGCCAGCTAATCAGCCAGGCATCTATGCTGCCAAATTCAAACATGCACCTTTTTTTTCTTAACGGCATCTGAATCTATTAATATATAAACTTTTAAGTAATTTTTATTATATATAAATATATTGGGCTTATTTTGGTTACATATCTTCCAGCCAGGTACATTTATTTCTACCAATTGGTATTCAATTTTTAATGGATTTCCTGGGATACGAACCAACATTCCTTGATTTTTAAGATGATATTTATTAACATTGTCGTGTTATATTTGTTTCTTATTATTAATTTATTGTTATTGATTCTTTGCCCAATTAAATTTGAAAAATTCATAAAAATAAATGCCATATTGTTTTAGAAAAATATTCGCTTAACAATCAATATACCGAATATTGTAAAGCTATTTTTGTTTTATCTTTCCTAGTGGAAGTTTGTACATTTCTTTAAATAATATCAACATATTTCCCATTTTATATTTCGCCCATGAATTTGGTATTTAGACTCTTACTACTATGTATATATAGTCAGTTGAATTTATTTTTTCGTTTGAACAATTAAATAATAGGATTTTTGTATTTTTTTCTCACGCCGTGCAGAATAGTATGACGAGAGTCACATAGCGTTACGTAACGCGCCAATGACGTAACCGGCTTGGGAGTGCGAGTGAGAGTGAGAGGGAGCGATGCTGCGCGCGAATGCGCGCGACAAAGATGGACGATGTTTATGGCAGTCGTTGGAATTTTGAATGCATGCGAACACCAACCTCCACTTAGCCCTTTTGGGATGCAATGTTTTTGCAAACTTCTTCAAAATATATATATATATATATATATTTAGCGAAAGTGAGAGAGAGAGAGAGACAGAGAGCGAACATAAACAAACAGACGACTATCGACCCTGCATGTCACCCCCACTTGCCAAGCATAATAAATTTCGTCCATGAATGAATGATTTTATTATTTCGATATCTCGCTCAATGATAATAATCGCTCCAAGCTTTTTTTTTTTTTAAATATTTATTTACTCGCTGTCGGTCATTAATCATTAATTTTAAATTTTGGAAAATAAAAAATTACGCCAAGATAAAAATTCTTAAATTAATTATGTATCTTTCACAACCAAACATTATTTATATTATATAATGATACGAGAAATTTGAATCATTTTCTCTAAACCTACTGACATATCTTCATCATATGCAATATATTTATTTAATTCAGGCATTAAACTTTCTTTAAAAAAGTACCGTAATATAAGTAAACATCGCTGCTTAATATTAAAGTGAATTATTTAGACCAGTGTTTCTCTTTTGTAGCCTATCTACCCTTTCTGAAGGTTGACTAACACCATTTTCATTGTATGCCTAATTTTCATTTGAAGTAAAGTGTAAATAATAAAGTCAGTTTTATTATTTTAAACAATTTTATTACCGTATAAAAAAAACCAAAGCAGTTTTATCCTGTCACTCTTAAATAAAATAGAAAAAAAAAAAATAGCCAGTGACTAGTGTACCAGGCAACTTCTACTGTACAGGTTCTATTGTAGGCCTACTATTTTAATTTTTTCGACTTTGAATACTTATCGCTCCCCACGATAACCCAAATCGCCCAATTGAGGGCGATCGCTCCCAGGTTGGGAACCACTGATTTAGACAAAACAGACATTTTTTGCGAAATTAGTGGGGAGGAATCAATTTCTTTATCTTTGGTTTTTTTTTTTTTAATTTGAGGTCTTTTTCGGCAGGGGGGCCGGATCTAGGGGGGCACTGGGCGCCCGTGCCCCGGGCGGCAGATATCAGGGGGCGGCAACTAAAGAAAGATTTACTAAAAAAGGTAAAATGATATGAATTTTATATAGAAAATTTTATGGAGGGGGGTGGCAAATTAAATTTTGCCCCCCCCCCCCTAAAAAATCTCCTAGTTCCGGCCCTGTTTTTCGGCATCTGAAGCAATTTAGTCCTTCACCCCTATTTATTTCGATTGGTTGTCTGGGACAGGATGCGAACTCCCAAGCTTTGGAACCTAATTCTCTACCTCTGAGACATAGGTCTTATCTTTAGATCAGATATTCTAGTAATTTTTCCACACCTCATAATAATTTTAACATAAAACTAAATTTTTTTAATAGGTAAATATCTTACAAGCAAAAACGAAAAAATTTAGTAAAACTAACTTGTAAGTAAGATAATATAAATGTAGTATAAAACAAATTGATAGTTCTACGAATACCATTTAAATATTGCTTGGCAAGGGTAGTTATAGAGTAGTTAAAATAATGCATCCTATTTAAAATTTATGCACTCGGATAACTAATTTATTCTTAAACCTTTTCAAGGGTGGAGCTTAAAAGTAAATAAAATTTAAAGCAATCCATTAACTCGTAAAATTCTTTCGAGATTGAAAAATCAAATAAAGCTCCTTTTACTCAGTGCTAGTACCACCCAACCCCTCCTTCTCCATTCTAATTCCCCTTTAAAGATGAACAGAATGGACAGTATTAGCCTCTATCTGGATAAAGGCAACTCTCCTTTTAAATAATTCCTTTTCATAAATCCACGCTTTAAAATACATTAAATAAATATGTTTATAAAAATGTGAGCCTTGTCTTTTAAATATACATTAATAAATTTAAGTCTATGTTAATCAAGTTAATATTAATTCAACTCTCGTCATTTACTTTTAGAACAAACACTAAATTTATTGCTTACATTCATAAAAAGAATTTCAACAGTGTTCCTTTTTTATTTTTATACTAATTTTTTATTATTTATACCTGAATTATTATTATTTTTGAAAATACATAATTTATAAGGTTAAAGGTGAG
>JAKCPI010014098.1:0-22958 GCA_023213315.1 Euborellia annulipes
TATAATAGCAAAAAAAAAATTTATAAGGATTGCGTAGTAGATATTATCGAAATTTAGAAAATTCTTTTTTAATAAGTTTTTTTTTTTTTTTTAAAGGGGCAAATTGGTAGAATATCTTATTATTTTCTCTCTTTTAAAATATTTTTTTTAGAGGTGGGATTTGATGTTAGGCCAACTTTTCACCAGTCAAGAATTGTTTAAACTTGATTATGTCGGTATAAGGCCAAGACCCATGACTCGGCCCTTGGATAATTATATTATTTTAATTTAGCATTGATAATAGATACATTTTAAAGATTGTTTAATTTTATTAATTTGCCTTTTGTTTTAATTGAAAATAATTGTTTTTAAAAATATTACACCATCAACATATAGGCTAATAACATGATCAACCTTTTATTTTTATCAAATTTCGTGAATGAATAAATTCTGAGTATTCATTCTTTGTTTTTTATGTTAAAACATAATCTTGATTCAAGAAGTTAGTTAGCTCGCTGACCATTTAGAATTCTTCATTAATTTAAATAAAATGGCAGAAAAACATTTTAAAAAGTAATAATAATTTTCCTTTCATTCTCTTTAATGAAAATTACTTTTATTCACATTTCGATATTGATATCGAAAACTCGTCCATAAATGGATATTTAACCAAATGTTTGTCTACAAACACTCCGTCACGTTGAAAAACGAAATTATTACAGGAAAAAAAATTTCGTTAAAAGCGCCAACTGCTATTAACGCAAAACTCTCAGAGGAAAATTTATATAGCGTACAATATTTTTATTTTACTTGGCATATTAAATAAAGCTTTATTATTTACTTATTTGAATGGGGAAAAAGTCTTATTATTCGAGCAAAGCATTAAACTTCTTTCATAAATTGTCAAAATTTTTCATATGTATTTAAATATTTAAATATTGAAATGATAAAACAAAAGTAATAATTAAAAAACTTTAAAATAAATATTGCATTCAATGTTCTGGAGCTGATTTGGGTTTACTTCCCAAGGATCCTCCTATTCCACTAATTCCTACAATATATAGGCTATAAGTAGCACATCCTGTAGGGCCCTAGAATTTTGTTCCAGAGATGCCACCCCATATAGAATCAGTATTCTGAGCCAGTTATTTAAAAACTTTCAAACATTAATATATTGACTATCTCAAAGAACATTATTTGAAAACCGTTAACTACTTAATTAAAAAGCCTATTTATTATTCAGTACAAATGCAATAAGTCAATTTTTCAAAGTTTATTCGTTTTTGAAAACTAAGAGTTGCCAGTAATTTAATATTTTCATCAAATATGGCATAATCACAGTTTTATTTACATCAATTTAACAATATGTTCATCTAAATTTAAATAAATTGTATTCTCTTCAAAATGTGTTTTGTAGGCTTTTTTATTTAAACTACTTCTAATTAGAAGAATTCAGTGGAATTTTTTATAATATACAGTATATATACCTAAATAGAAGAAATTTTACAAAAAAAGACCTAAATTAAAAATAAATATTCATTAATTCAATTAAAATATCAAAAGGGAAGAACGCAAAACCAGCTAAAATCGATATCAGGCATAAATTGTTAAAGTAAACTTAGCTGAAGGTTTTAACCTTAACTAGTTTTTCTCCTCACATTACCTGAACTAATCTCTGCCTTTGAGAACTAAATTAAATTTCATCTCATTTTCAAATCTTTAGTGCTCATATAATTTAATCCCAAAGGGTAAAAGTAAAAAGGTTCAGTATATTTTAAAATTTTTATAACTGACCTTCGCCTTCAACAATTTCTGAAGTTAATTGACCAAGAGTTCTTTAAATTTTAAAGAAATAATGCACACGTCTGTTTCCCATTCGAGACAATAAACAATAAAATTATTTATTCTAGAAAAAGGCAATACTAATTTAATTTTCCCATAACCAAAATAACCAACTCGTAATGGGTTTTTCGATTGATTTCTATACAGACTAGAAAAGCAATAAAGAAAAATATATTTATCTTTAGCTTTATTTCATTCGTTTGTCGACGTTTCGGCCGATATTCCGGCCTTCATCATTATTGAACCAGAAATCATGACATTCGACGAATGTTCGCACAAACGCATTGTCAGGAGTTGCCAAGAGCCTCTATGAGCTCGAGGCAAACAGCACTTTGTCCTGATGAAGGTCGGAATATCGGCTGAAACGTCGACAAACGAATGAAATAAAGCTAAAGATAAATATATTTTCCTTTATTGCTTTTGGCTGCCTTGAATATCCTCACTACTCATTATACATTCAGCCACTCCTGAAATTAATTTCTATACAATTCCATTAGGTACATATTATATGCATGCTTTATAGAATTCCTGCTTAAAGCCCTCGGGGCATGGCGTAGAGGTTAGCGTGCTATACCAAGCGTCATATACCAAACGTCGCGGGTTCGGACCCCAGGCAGTCCGATGATTTTATTTAAGCCAATTGGATACCAAATGGCTTAAATAAGAATGCCTGGACCCCAAATATGTATATTTATCAATAACGGATATCGTAAAAAGTCTTAAATGGCCTAAGTTGCCGAAAAGACTGTGTGAATGTGTGTGTGAGTGTGAGTGTGAATGAGAAAAAAGTGTGAATGTTTAAAAAAAAAAAAAAAAGAATTCCTGCGACAATAAACAAAAAAATGATTAATCAAAAAAGTGGGACCCGCAAATTGGTCTGCTGTGTGTGTGAACAAAATATCTCAGGAACGAGAAGAGCTGGGAGGTTGAAATTTTATATTTGAGTTAGGCACCCCCCCCCCTCTCCCCCAAGGGGTGAAATAAGCATTTGAACAAAATCGGCTAAAAAGTACTAGTACTTTACTGATGTACTTTTTCAGTTTTTTAGTTTTCAATTTTTTCAAAATTCGCTCCAATGATTTTGATTAAAATTCATAAATCAACTATTTTTTAGATGCTCTTTAAAAAGTATATCAGTTAAATTTTTCGTGGAAATTGTTTGAAGTACACTTGACTGATGTGAAATCATTCTTAACTCAGCGCCATCTATGAATCGCGTGGTCAAGTTTGGAACTTAGGAGCTAAGGGCAACTAAATATATCTCGACAAAAAATATCTGGTGTAACAAGCACAGTACATAACTATCTAGTAAGAGAAAGTTGTGTGCTGTGCCACCAGTCACACCAGATTTTTTATATAGTATTTCCACAATTTAACATTATTTAATTTATTAATTCTTTCCACATCTACTTTAATTTTAAATGGCTAAATAGTGAAATAAATTAACGTTAAAATCAATTAATCCTTTTTTGAACACTTAATGGTATTTCTCACTTCATTTATCATTCTTTCCAAAAAATAATTCATTATTAGAAAAGCTCTCTAATAAACATATGTATTTATTGTTCAAAAGTTTAACAATTTATTTTCTTTGTTTCAGGTAAGCACGGGTGTTTAGTTGGACGGCCTCAAACAACCACAAATCACCATTATTTGCACAGCTTCTGGTAATTCTTCATCGATTGTCCAAACAATTTATTCTCATTAACTCTTCTGGTCCACGTCATTTGGGCTTCTCTTGAACCAATTTATATCAGCTCGTCTAATATTTACGATTTGTCCCTAATGTAATTAAGTGCTGAAAGGTATTCGATGCCATCCTGAGCAAGACATGCCATTAGCTCGAGTTCAAAAAAGCGTGCATTAGCCAAGCCCGGGTCTCCGCGAAGACGCCATTAACATATTTACACCATTCAAGGCGAGGAGACAGTCTCATTTAAAAAAAAAAAGAGTTATTCAAAGAAAAATTCAATTTTCGTTCCATTTCCATCGTAAAATATATTTTGAAATTTTCCTTAATTTATCTTTGAAATATTAATTAAGAATCTTGGGGGAGAAAACATTTTTCCTTTGGATCTCCTTCGTGTTTTGGTTGGTAAGCAGAATTTTTCACTTAACGAAAAGAAAAAAAAAAAACAGAATCTTAGAAAATAAATATTAATAATAGTACTTAGCTTAGACAAACAAAGATTTAATGGAATTTATTTTTCTTTTTTATTTTTTAATATTAATTAAATTAGTAATCTCAAATATAATTCTTTTTAATAAATTAAATATAATTATTTTCTCAATTTACCCAAGAACACAAGGGATATTTTTCTTTGCATTCTTTATATGTTATACTGGTATTTGAAAAATTCTAAAAACTTTGTGAAATTCAAATATTGTATATAAATAAGAAATTATATACCCAGTATATCTCGTTTTGGTCCTTAATGAAAATTCATTTAATTAAAGATTACTAAATAAAACAACCGAAAAAGGGCATACTGAGTACAAATTAGCAGATCCCTGGTTCGACACCCGGCGGCACCTCTATCTTTTTCGGCTGTTTGATTTAGTAAATATTAATTATACTGTTTATCGTAATGATACATGTATAACACATCAAAGAATTAGTGAAAAAAAGAGAACAAAAGTCATATCCATTCTGCAGAATCCTAAATGGTGTATAATTCGGAAAGTATTGTTTCTCCTCGTACATGGGGTGTAGTTTCTTTGTTTAGTACCCAGACGATGTATCGCGAAAGCCCGATCCCCCCTCGCCCCTTCTCCCATAAAGCCAGAGAATGGAGTTGTAGAAAGCCTAATTTACACATGCCTTCCTTTCACCAGTTGTTATTTATGATGTTATTTTATTTTCAAATGTTAAGACTTTTCAGCACTCAAGTAGAAAATATTTTCTTTCTACAACTTTAAAATTACACATAAAATCCCAATAATATATTATAGTAGCCCTATAATTAAGATAAAATTTTTATTTCGTAGCTTTATCAAAACTCTGCTTAGAAAATCAAATTGTTAGGTTAGATTGTTGAAAAAATATTCATAAACGTCTTTTGTTCTTTTCAACATGACGTTTCTCAATTTTCCCACGTTTACAGGATAATAATAAGTTTATTTTTATATTTTCCTCTATAGAAAAATAATTGCACACCAATCGCTTCCAAAGAAATTCAGTTAAACTTGAGATGTCAGTAGAAAATTTTGAATTTGTCAAAATTTAAGATACGTCATATTACGTTAACATTGACAAACAAGACTATCATTTTTGCTTGTTTATATTTTTGTTTCAAAATTGAGTGCTTTTTTTGAAGGACTAATAACTTTTATTTTATTGAATGATTTTGCCCCTTCCTTTTTTTCCAGGGGAGTAATAACTTAAAAATTCAATTGAAATGTTTTCATAAATAATTACGACTAAAATAGTTTAATTTATTTTGTTTAAATTTAGCCAAAGAATTAACTTGAACATGTTGGTTTTAGAGGGGATAAAAGCTTCCCAATAACACTGGAAAGGGACTTTGGGCTTTGATAGATGGGTCAGGGTTAAATTATTTTAAAAATTATGAAATATACATAATAGAATTCAATTCTAAGCCCTGATATCTCCAACTGTAGCTAATATATACACACATATCATAGGGTGCATAAATTCATTTTTTTTGCTTGCTGGAAGATAGGCAAACCTCATGGCCAATGGATTGTTTCAAATCCCAACCCAGTAGATAATTTCAAGAGGAATTTAATAACTGAATGTGCATAGTCTCAGTAACAATAAATCGAAAAATCCATAAGTGATTTGGTCATATTGATTTCAGCAAAGAATACATACGAATTTATGCACCCTATGGATCATTCCGGGAATTTCGAAATACTCAAGCTGGTATATTTTAATAATTCATTTCTATTATATATCTAACAAATAAATAAATAATCAATTTTGACTTTAGATCAGATTTTATAATTATTATTTTATTTTATGAATAATAGAATTGGGACATAGTGTTTCCGGAATAAAAGGGCTATGACATCATTCATAATAAATGTTGAGAGGAAATGTCAGGTGTTTTGTATTTAGGAACATCCTATTCTATTAGTGCTTTGATTTCCGTTCGTTTAAATAGTGAGGGAATTCTTTTTTTAAGAAGAATTTACTAATTTGAACTAATTACATTCAGTTCCATAATAAGGATGTTGGAGAATAGTAAATTTTTTTTTTTTTTTTACTCAACTGAATAGTCAAAAGAGAAATGAAGCAAAACTTTCAAATACTTACAATAGTAAAATTTGATTTTTTTTTTTTTTTCAAAGACATAATAAATTTTATAAAGGGGTTGGAGAATAGTAACCAGCAAATTTATAGCTCCACCTGACGTCGAAGGCACCTCCACTATGTATAACGCCCCTAAGGCATTTGATATAAATAGACTAAGCCCACCTACTATATCCTCGCGGCACTGAAGATGATGTGTGTTCTACGCATCGAAATACCTGCCAAATAAAAGGACGTCAGGTGGAGCTATAAATTTGCTGGTTACTATTCTCCAACCCCTTTACTCTACTCATCCCAGCCTAATATTCAATCTACGTAATAAATTTTATTCTTTATTAATTTTAATCTGTCAACTACAAAAAATTTAGTTGGCTGCGTATATTTTAGCAGAAAAAAAAATTAAAATATATTTAAGTTGAATCAGGGACGTATATAGAAATTTGTTTCGAGACGGGGCCCTAACTCATTTTTCACCCCCCCCCCTCCCCATACACAAAAATATTTTTAAAATACCAGATATACTTCAGCCCCGAGGGACCCGAAAGACTAATTTCCATTACATTTTTTTTTATTTTAAACTTTTCCGTTTTCACC
Organism: Euborellia annulipes; assembly: GCA_023213315.1. Taxonomy (NCBI): domain Eukaryota; kingdom Metazoa; phylum Arthropoda; class Insecta; order Dermaptera; family Anisolabididae; genus Euborellia; species Euborellia annulipes. The sequence continues at coordinate 6,692 of JAKCPI010014098.1, forward strand.
TGACCTGAGCCCCGAGAGGCCCGGCCGTCTCAATGACGAATTCTCGTTAAAATTTTTTGTTATTCCAAATTTTTCCTTTTTCATCTGAGCCCCTAGGGGCCCGGCCCTCTCAAAGACAAAAGTTTTATTAAAACATTGCTTATATATTAATTTTTTTTTTATTTATTTTATTTATGCGACGCACTTTTTCAAACAAAAATATAGATATTGGCTATATACCCGTAGGCTATATATGTGTATAGATTTGAAAAAAAAAATTTTTTTGGGGGGGGCCCTCGTTTTTCGTCCTTGAGTTTTTTTTCTTTTAACACACTTTTTTCCCATTCATAGACGCATACACATAGTATTTTCGGCAACTTAGACCATATAAGACTTTAAACGATAACCTTTATTATGAAAATATATATATTGGGGTCCAGGCATTCTTATTTAATTTAACAAAACATGTGAGTGTTTTTTATTGATGAGGCAAACACCCATGGCCCCCGGGAATCGAACAGGGTCTCCGCCTTTCGGGGCATAGCGTGCTATCCATTGCACCAGGCCACCGGACCCTTTTATTGGTGCAGGTCGAGGGTCCGGTGGCCTGGTGCAATGGATAGCACGCCTATGCCCGGAAAGGCGGAGATCCTGGGTTCGATTACCGGGGGCCATGGGATATTTGGCCTCATCAATAAAAAACACTCACATGTCTTGTTAAATATATCTATGACTCAGTTAAAGTCCGAATCGAGGTATTTTGAATACTATTATCTTATTCAAATAATAGACTCGAAAAATATTTAGCTTTTCTTATTTAAGCCATATGAAAAAAAAAATTACACAATAATGAAGAAATTGATATCTGTCTATATGTATATCTTCTCATTAGGAGTAACCAATTTGTAACTTGATTATATTTTTTAATAACAGTGAGAAATTTATTAATTAACTCATCGATCAGTTGATCAATATGGGAGGCGGATAAAAATTTTATTAGGCTAATAAAAATAAAAGCATAAGGGCACACATATACACTATATAAAGATGTTATGCTTGAAAGAACCATGCGCCATTAACCTAAAACTGAGATAAATGACATTTCATTTGCACAATTGTAAACAAAACCAATGGCAATGACTTTTTCCCTTGTTTTATACAAAAAAAGTGCACAGAGTAATAATGTTGTGATTTCGATCTTATCTCAATTTCGATTATAATGGCGCTTGGTTCCTACATGCTTATTGGTCCATATATACAGCTGTGTGTTATGAAACAACTCTCCACGATTTTATTTCTATTATTTACATGTATATTATATACAGTATTCAACAATTTTAAAAAAGTTTCCAATTTTTTTCTACATTTTTAAACAAAAGTTTTTTTTTTCATATTTAAACTTTTTTTCAAGATAGAAAACATCAGTCTAATTACCATATTTTTTTAAATTATCTTTGACTTTGAATAATCTGTATTAAAAATAATATATTTTTAACTTTTAAATTAAGTTATCTAAAAAATATGAATATAATAATGTTTTTAATTATAGCTATGAAAAATATCTTAATTTTGTTCTTTGAAACGTATGTCAAGGTCAAGATCAAAGATTAATCCGGTTGTTAATTTCTTAATTAAAAGAAAGTAGTTAATTAAGAAATTTAATAATTATTATGAAGCGTTTACTTTATGTTTTAACAAATTTACATGGCTTGTTGATTTATCAATATATTTGATACATTAATTATTAGAAAATTAATATTGTTATTTTCATTCTAACTTTCAGGATCAAAATTTATTATTTTTAATTCCTAAAAATATTCAAAAGTTCTATTTAAAAAAAAAAAAAAAAAAACTACATCATGCATGAAAATAACAAATCTACCATAATTTGTTTTAAGAAAAAGCAAAAAAATATACACATGTTTGTAATATGTTGAATGAATTTATGAGAAAATCTCTTCCTCCAAGTAAAATGAGTTTAACAGATTAAAAAAAAAAAAGACTTGATTCGAATGACGTCTTGAAACGTGAATCTTGAAAGGGTAATAGAGTAAGCCTGAATTGGAAATGGATAGGGATAGAAACAGGAATAGGGCCAGGGATAGCGAACGAGGGCCAACAAGGGAGACTGCGCACAGGCGCAGGCAAAGGGGCAGGCGGAGGTCGATACAGCCCATCTGTTAATTAAATCTAACGTTCAAACGTTTTAGGCAAACATCGACCGCACAGCTAAACACTGGAAAATGAATTTGTTTATAATATATATCATGATCCATTGCATAAATAGAAGAGTTGCAATTATTTCCACTTGAATACGCACCAACAGCTAGCTATTCAACTCTAATCTTTTTTTTTTATCTAAGGGTCGAATTATTTAATAATAAATTTTCAATTGAAGCGGATTATTTTTTTTTTAAAGCTTTTTTGTGTATATATATATAACTTTTTAATTAGATATAATACACTTTATATAAAGGACATCATTCTTGGGAAGATTTGTATTAAAAAAAAATTCTAATAGAATTTATTCAAAAATTTTTATCTTGAATAATTTTAATTGCAAATAAAATTCTTATAAGAAAATCCGGTTATTGTATTTGGATTAAAGAAAAAAAAAATATAATAATTTTATAATACTAACATACAAACTACCTCTTCTTCCTTCTTATGTATTCTAGGTGAGCGCGTTTTATTTTTATTTTTTTTTAATTGAAACAATAATTAAAGTACCAAAGGGGGTAATTGTCAAAATTAGAAATTCGGGATGATCGTGAAAAACTGTTTAAGAACAGAACAGTGACATGTTTTTTTATTTGATAGAGACTTCTGTTAGGTTCTAAAAACAGAAAATTAACGTGACTCTTCAATATTCGTATTTCACTTCAACTAATCTATAAATATGTCCCTGAAAATCATCCAGAATTGTTTTACTCAGGTCAACTTGAAACCAAATATTTAATTTTAGGAAAACACACCTGATAATTTTCAATAATGAATCTCCTAAGTATGTAATTATTTAACCACACATTTATTTAATTGAAAGGCCTGTCAATAAGTCTGTTCGCATAAATAAATCTCCTTGTTTACAATTTTTTTTTTTTTTGAGGTTTCTCAATTGCATAGCCTTCTCTGAATGTTGTCCCACGTGCCTCCATTGGGCTGACAATCACAGACCAGACCTGGACAAATAAGGGTTCTTTTAATTGACTAAATTCTTCTCAAAAACATAACAAGAAACTCGAAGCGTATCCGACGTGTAGAGTCCGACGGACCGGGGGGTGTGTTGACTCAGGGTGGTGCTCTGCTTCTGCTGCCGGGCTTTGTCTTCTCTCTTGAAGTTTGATTTAAATTTTTTTTTTTAAACGTTTTGGGTTTAATATTTTTTTTTGACGTTTTGATATTGTTTTTTTTTTTTTTAAATTTTTTTTAGAAGTTTTGATATTGTTTTTTTTTATTTTTTTTAGAAAATTATTTTTTTTTGAGTTTGTGGGGAAGTATCATGAGGTCGCAGGGGGGTGGTAGGGTGGGTCTGTTCTGTGCTTTGTCTTCTCTCTTGAAGTTTGATTAATTTTTTAAGTTTTGGGTTTAATATTTTTGACGTTTTGATATTGTTTTTTTTTTTTAATTTTTTTTTTAGAAGTTTTGATATTGTTTTTTTTTTATTTTTTTTTAGAAAATTTATTCTTTTATTTTTTTTTCGAGTTTTGATTTTTTTTTGGAGTTTTGATTTTTGATTTTTTTTTTTAAAGTTTTGATTTAAATTAATAATTTTTTTTTGAAGGGTTTCGGTTTGAAACCACTTTTTTGTTAAACGTTTATTTTCGTTATTTATATCAGATTTTAATGGAGAAAAACCTCCCTGGGAAAATTTTTATTCAATTGTGGCAAAAATTTCCCAGTGAAGCTAGGGTTTTTAGGTTTGGTTAAGAAGAGAGTGGTTATTTTTAAAAAATTTATTAAAAAAAAACCTTAGTAGGATTGGGTTGAGGTTGGGGCCTTAGCTGTTGAGCCGAGCGCCTTGTGATGACCGGTGATGTTGTTCTGCCAGCGCGGCAAATTGGTCCTGCTGTAATCACGGACCCGGACCGTCTTGGTGCGAACTGGAGTTGCAGTACCCCCGGTGTCACGTGGAATTTCCGCCCTTTGGCTCAGCTAGTACCGCTGGTGCTTCGGGGTCGGCCAGTTAATTTGGTACTGGGACCCTGAGAGAGCCTCGTCGTTGCCTGGTCGGTGCCAATGCCGAGCACCGTTGCTGGGAGTGTTGCCTGGTTGCTCAGGAAGCGGGCCCGACCGTTGATGTGGCCACTTCGAGAGTGTAATAAAGAATGCCGTACGACGGTGCGCACTCGGTTCACAAGCCAAAAGTTCGGCCACTCAACCCATATCCTAGGCTAATCGTACAAATTATAAAAAAAATTTCTATTTAAATCCGGATCTCCCGGAAACTGAAATTTAAAATAGTTTTTTTTTTTTTATATTTTTTCTTTAATTTAACAATTTTAATAAAATTTTATAAAATTAAAAAAAAAAACTCAACAAGGGCCGCAGAAGGCGGTCATGTTGCGATCCCCCCCTGATTTATATGAAAAGAAACTCGATACTCCCAAGTACCGGGTTTCTTTTTCTTCTTCTTCGTGAGCTAGCCGACGACGGGAAGAAGCCGGGATAGGTTTTTAGAAGTAGGGTATTGTACCCACCAACTGCCCTGATGCAAGTTGTATTCGCAGATAAATATCGCCATCTCTCTAATTTGCAGCTCACTCAGGATGGACAGCCATTTCTTCATTTTCCCACTGGGAGGATCAGCGGAAGACGGAACCAAGATAAGGGCCATATCGTAGTGGTAGAGGGTCTTTGGGTACCCCAGCATGGTAGGGTGGCATTTTCTCGAAATGTACTCTTCTCTCGGTAGCTCCTCGACAATTATTTTTTGCACTCGGCCCTCAGGGCCTTCCTTACTTGGTACTTCGCAGGCAATCTCCTCGCTAACTTCTTGGGCCTGCTTCCAATTTGGAGTAGGGACGACCAGTACCTCCTCCACGTGGCCAGCCTGCTTTTGTACGGCCGGAATTTCAGTACCCTGTTCCAACTCGTCGTTCTGGGGTTCTCCGGATTGCCCCCTAATGTCGCCTACCTCTGTCTGGAGGAGAGGTGTCTCGGGTTCTGGAGTGGCTGGAATCTGGTCCATTTCCGTCAGCTTCGCCTCCAGCCTGACTGTCCTTCCCGGTTTTTCTTGGCATGGTGTTCGAACCTGCCCGATCTCCTTCAAACCGCCAATTTTAGCCACAGCCTCCTCTATCGCCATTAATCGTGCTTCCATTTTGGCACTATGCTTGTCCATTCCCGCCAATATTGCTCGCAATAAGGAGTCCCTGTCTGATGTTTCCCGGGGTGCAGGGGAGGGGCCAGCAGCCGCCAGACTGCTCCTTGCGAGTACCGTCGCGCCGATTTCTTCATCGGGAACGTTCTCGCCGATATTCCGGGTCTTCTCCGAGCCGGCTAACACCACTGACTTCTTTCTCCCAGAGGTCGTAACGCTCGCATTGACTGCTTCTCCGGTGGTTTGGGACGATGTTTGCGCTGCCAGCCTTCCCACAGCGTCGCCTCCCGACTGCCCGGCGTCGTCAGACTCCCGAACATCTCCATCTGTTTCGGTGCCTCGTCGTAACATTGCCGTTTTGGTATCAGGTATCCCAGCACCTCCACCACGAAGCGTATCCGACGTGTAGAGTCCGACGGACCGGGGGGTGTGTTGACTCAGGGTGGTGCTCTGCTTCTGCTGCCGGGCTTTGTCTTCTCTCTTGAAGTTTGATTTAAATTTTTTTTTTTAACGTTTTGGGTTTAATATTTTTTTTGACGTTTTGATATTGTTTTTTTTTTTTTTTTAATTTTTTTTTTTAGAAGTTTTGATATTGTTTTTTTTTTTTATTTTTTTTAGAAAATTTATTCTTTTATTTTTTTTTTCGAGTTTTGATTTTTTTTTGGAGTTTTGATTTTTGATTTTTTTTTTTTAAAGTTTTGATTTAAATTAATAATTTTTTTTGAAGGGTTTCGGTTTGAAACCACTTTTTTGTTAAACGTTTATTTTCGTTATTTATATCAGATTTTAATGGAGAAAAACCTCCCTGGGAAAATTTTTATTCAATTGTGGCAAAAATTTCCCAGTGAAGCTAGGGTTTTTAGGTTTGGTTAAGAAGAGAGTGGTTATTTTTAAAAAATTTATTAAAAAAAAACCTTAGTAGGATTGGGTTGAGGTTGGGGCCTTAGCTGTTGAGCCGAGCGCCTTGTGATGACCGGTGATGTTGTTCTGCCAGCGCGGCAAATTGGTCCTGCTGTAATCACGGACCCGGACCGTCTTGGTGCGAACTGGAGTTGCAGTACCCCCGGTGTCACGTGGAATTTCCGCCCTTTGGCTCAGCTAGTACCGCTGGTGCTTCGGGGTCGGCCAGTTAATTTGGTACTGGGACCCTGAGAGAGCCTCGTCGTTGCCTGGTCGGTGCCAATGCCGAGCACCGTTGCTGGGAGTGTTGCCTGGTTGCTCGGGAAGCGGGCCCGACCGTTGATGTGGCCACTTCGAGAGTGTAATAAAGAATGCCGTACGACGGTGCGCACTCGGTTCACAAGCCAAAAGTTCGGCCACTCAACCCATATCCTAGGCTAATCGTACAAATTATAAAAAAAATTTCTATTTAAATCCGGATCTCCCGGAAACTGAAATTTAAAATAGTTTTTTTTTTTTTATATTTTTTCTTTAATTTAACAATTTTAATAAAATTTTATAAAATAATAAAAAAAAAAACTCAACAAGGGCCGCAGAAGGCGGTCATGTTGCGAACTTTCATTACAATAATTTTTACCTGTTTAATAATTTGCCCCTTTACACTCTAGTAATTTCTATTAATTTCACACATATTAATTTATTATTTAAAAAAAACCCAATTAAATAAAATCAAATAATATAGAATTTTGTTTTGAATTATTCTATATGCAGATCCATATATTTTTCCTGCGCTTACAAAATTTAATTTTATTTGCTTGGTAATAAAAATACATTTTCTCGCATTTCATTGCACAACATAAAAAGTTCTGCTCTCTAGTAAATCAATATTTATTTTAATAATATTAGTAACGATTCAAAAATCACATACTTCCCTCTCTTGATGTAATTGAAAAATATATATTTTTTTTTCTTTTTTTAATTTGCTGATCGCCTTAAGCCAAAAAATCTATTATTAAAAACTCAGAAGTACTCATCTACTGTTTTAAAGTTGTATTAGTTATCTCGCTGTCACATTTTTCTTGCCATGTCGTGCCATTTTTAAGGGGAAACTGGATGATAAGCATAAATATTTTCACTAAAAACCGTGCCAAAAGTTGTGTCATAAAAACCGTTCAATCAATTAGAACAAATAAATAATTGGTTTGAGTAGTAAATATAATTCAAGCAAAAAATTTTGTTATAAATTTAATTTAAAATTCCAAATGACGTCATTGGTCAAAAATCTATCAAAGGCAAACTGTCTGTTGATAATATATCAAATTTTATTATTAATAACTCATACAATCTTAGTGATAAATGAATGAATCATATTCATATTTGTTTAAAAAAAAATTCGCTAAAATATTTAATGAATTTTTTTTCTTTTTTTCTTAATAAACAATCTCCATTCTCTCATTCGATGATAAGGAAGTTTACACTTTCAAATTTTGTCGTAACAAAAAAAAACTCTTATCTTAGAAAAATTCTCTTCCCAAACAAAAATTAGTTTCCCAACGATAGTGCACGTATTATGAGCAAAGCAGAAAAATATTTGGCATTAAATACGTTTTGTAATATCACCACGTATTTGGTATGCAAAGAAATCTCGTTGGCTTCGATAGCGAATACCTTGTTTGGATACAGAAAACGCGACGAAACGAAAAAAGCATGCTGAGTGCTTAAACCGTTTATAAAATATGGAATTTTTCAAGAAAAATCCAATATTCCTCGTCTATTCATTCTAATTTTAATATTTTTTTATTCATACATATTTACTAGGAACTCAAAATTTAAATGAACGCAGTAATATTACCGAAAAACAGCATACAAAAAAGAAAAAATATCTTACAATAAAAAAAAAAGCTATAGACCCATACCTATATTTCCGTTGAATAAAAAGAAATTGTTGTGGCATCCTAATAATAAGAATTATCATAACTTCATTATAAATTATTTATTTGCTTGTACATTCAATTCAAGATAATTTCTTTAAGTTTATTTTATTAAATGTCTTCTATTTGTATTGCACTATTACAAACGATTCACGTGAGTGCCGACCTTTTTGTTATCCAGTTTTATCTGGTTTACCTTTTGTCATCTAATGGAAAAATATCCTTTTGCTGCATTTTAGTAAGTAAACCTGTTTAAAAAAATTACCTAATAACTATTAATATATTTACTTACAAAAAGATAAACATATTATGTACGTACACGGAAAAAAGTGTGAGCCACTACGTATTTCCTATGGGTGATTAATTGATGCTTTTTAAAAAGGAATTATAATTCTAGACTCACTGTACATGCCGATAGCTCTACATATTCATCGAATTTCAAATATAAGAGTAGGAAAATAAAATCTTTGTCAATACTTTAAGTTTGATGACTTTTTTCAACAATTATTTATTATTTAGTATTTTCGTCATTTGGACCATAGAGACTCATAAACAATATTCATATTTTTCTCTCTTAAAATAATTTTTCATCAGAATCGGCCCTGGTTTTTAAGTTATAAATATTGACATGTCACAGGTATGAGGGCATGATTTTAAGTTATTTATTGTTTTTTTACCATAAATTGTAGAAATTAGGTGTCGTTTTTGCTGGAAGATTGAAAAAATTCCATTCGTGAAATGATCAATTATGTTGCCTAATTTCCAGGAATGCAACACGAACTTTATTATGCAGGTCTTTACTGATATCGCGCAAAAAATAATTGAAATGGACAATATCATTTATTTTCCATAAATAATTATTATATTTCTCAAATTATTAAACACGATTCCAACACTTTTTTTTTGAAATTTTATCTGCAATTATTTATTATGTTATTAGACTCTACTTTAAAATCTATTGTTTCCTACAGCATCTATCTGTATTTTGCATATTTTATTTTTTGTCAAGTAAATTGTTACCATATTTCTTTTTCTCTAATTTATTGATAACAATGAGATCATTTTTGTTTAGACCGAATCAGTAGACGACTTTTTGACATGATGTTAGTAATAGCCAATGATGAGATGTCAATGGAAGCGTTGAAAAGGAGAAGCGTTTCCTCCTTTCTGTGTTTGATTTTTTTCCGAATCTTCTTTTCTTCTCGCATCCAACTCTAATCACACTAGGGGTTATCTCGTATTAGACATAATCACTTTTAATTAATCAATAAAAATCTTAAAATATTGAAAATCAATATGAAAATGCATCTGAGTATGTACCAATAAAAATGACTTTCTTTGTTCATTTTACAATCTGTCGAAAATAAAGGTTTATTGGTAGTTTCGAATGCCAAAATGTCAAGTGTTTCACAAGTCACAAGTACTATTCACAACAATTCACAACTTTGTAAAAAGAAGTATCACATAATCGGTCATTCTCCCTAAATATAAAATATCCGAATCGGTTTCATTTTCGTAGTGTTTTAGATCAATTTCTTCATGTATACTATCGGTCCTTTCGGGAAGGGGAAGGGGTCTAGCTGGTTTAAACTTGCACTAGATATTTTTCTTACTCAATGAGTGAGCCGTTTTTTTTTTACTTTCTCTTACCTATGTATATATGTAATATATATATAGAGAGAAAGTATTGGATTCATGTCAAAAATTCGATGTCGAGATTTTGATGGATCTTCACGTTTTGAGGTCCCCTGAATCCAAAAAAGTGGTTTTCGCGACATGGTCTGTCTGTGGGTGGGTGTGTGTGTGTGTGGGTGTGTGTGTGTGTGTGTGTTCAATTTTAAGCATGAAGGAATTGAGCTAGGAGGTTGAAATTTTATATTTAAGTTAAACACCCCCGGGACCGGGAAAATAAGCTTTTAATCAAAATCGGCCAAAGAGTACTAGTACTTTACTGATGTACTTTTTCAGTTTTTTTCGATTTTCTCAAAATTCGCTCTAACGATTTTGATTAAAATTCAAAAATCAATTATTTTTTAGATGCTCTTTCAAATGTATATTCTCGTTTTGCCCTCAAAATTGTTTGAAGACCACTTTACTCTTGCACTCCATAGAAAAGATAGGAGAAATGGTTGCCATGGTAACAAAATATAAATATTTTCCCATACTTATAAATTTTACATCTGAATTCAAATATTCCCTACTGCCGGGAACTAAATACATGTCGACACAAAAAATCTGGTGTGACAAGCACAGTACATAACTTTCGATTACCGAAGGTAAGAGAAAGTTGTGTGCTGTGCGCCAGTCACACCAGATTTTTTTTTTTTTAATTGGAGTAAGTCCATTTTAAACAAAAAGTTAATGACCTGCTATGAGCTTTCTAGCTATTAATATAAAGAGTTTCCAAAAAAACTTGCAAATTTTTATAATTTTCCAAAATAAATTTACTTAGTTAATGAAAATACCAAACAAACAAAACCTTAAATAGTATTTATCTCACAATTGTCAGTTTCGCTGCTCTTGTATTGAATATATTTGTCTACTCTTTTGCTATGGATAATTTCAAAGGATACTTTGACATTTATTATTTTTGACATACAATAATGATTTGATGAAATGATTTTTTTTTTTTTTTTACTTTTATTTTGAAAATTTATGAATATCCTTTGAAATTTTTTTTTTTTTTTAATAAATATTTTTTTAGAAATACTACTCGGTCTAAAACAAATAGTGGAATATTTAAAACCGCCGCGTCTTCTCATAATCACATCCAACTTATTTATTTTGACAAGGAAAAATTATGGGCAAAAACACGAGACATGGAATTAGTTTAGACATCTCGTTTCCAATTTTAATAGGCCGGACGACAAGTTGACATTTATGCCTCCCCCCACCATCAACAAATTGTCGAATGTTGTTGATATTGCCTCCCCCCCACCCCCTACGTTCACTCTCTCTCTCTCTCTCTATGTGATAAGAGCAAGCCTATTTATAGTATTTATTTTCATAAATGAATACCATTATATAATAGATAGATTATTTTCATCTTTCGAAAGTTAATATTAAATCAAAGAATGAGACTGTTTCATTATACACTGTTAAAAATTTTCAAGGATTATTCATAAACAAATATAGGAAGCCGAAGTCTGTTACACAAACCGTTTTTGAATTTTACATTCGGATATATGAAAAAGTTCATATACTAAAAAATCTGGTATGACTGATCGCACAGCACACAACTTTCTCTTACCTTATATTTTGTTCAAAGACACACAGAAACACCCACATACACTCAGAGAGACATACACACTTACAGAGACAGTCAGACAGATCTTTTCGTGAAAATCACTTTTTTGGATTGTATATTCATTAAAATCTCTACATAGAACTTTTGACATGAAACCAATACTTTCTCTCTCTATATATTAATATATATAGGTAAGAGAAAAGTAAAAATAAACTTTCATAAATCAATTCTTTAAAAGTTTCACAAACCGGTTTATAAAAAATTGCATACACTATTAAAAAAAAAAAAAAAAAAAAAAACGCCTCTCGAGAGATTTGAACTCGGTTTCTTTTCTTCATACGTATGACGCTTTTACCAAATATCGAATATCATACTTTTTAAGTAACTTAATTTTTTTTTTTTGCTTAATGAACCAGTATACCCATGAACTTGATTTCTCAAACTGGGTATATTAAAATTAAAGCACGACAGTATATGAAATTTTTTTTTTTAAAGTGTGGAATAAAATAAAAATACTCTCACTACAGAAAAGTAAAATATATAAATACTTTTTAAATTTTTCACCCTCTCTCATCTACTGTATAATGAAATTAGGAATTTTTATTTTGTTATTGTTCGTTGGCAAACCCTAGTATCTTTCATAGAAAATAAATAAAGCTCTGTATACATAATATAAAATACAAAGATATCCAAGAAATTAGAAAATTTAGTGTTCTCTATTTTCGAATTATTGATAGTATTGATCTTTCTTACGCTTAGGCCTTATTCAACCAGTTAACTCCTTTACATCTCGAAGATTACACCTCTTTTCTCTCTCTTTTAAGCAGCTGAACGAAATTTGCTTTTGAGTTTCACGCTTTATTCACAAACAATCTTTAAGTTATTTATAACTTTATCTTCTTGAGTATAAAAATAAAATATAAATATGACACCTAAATCAAATTTAAATCGGTCCTAATTTAATTATAATATTAAAGAAACGTTACTCGTTTGAAGACAGCTGCGTTATGTAGCAAATCACTATATGCACTATCACGACAATAAACATTCAGGTTTTTGGCATTTTTTTTATAAAATAATAAATAATAATAACCTTTAAAAAAAATGAATTTTCAATCGTATTGCATATACTTTCGTGCTTGAATTTTAATATACCCAGTTTGTGAAATCAAATTTATAAAGTAGTTTATTAAGTAAAATAAATTATGTATTAAATTTAAGTAGCTTAAATAAGTATGATATTTTTAAAAAAAGTAAATAGCCGAGATAGTAGCGGCGTCGAACTATATTAAAGGGAAGAAACCAAGAGGGGGAGTTTAAATTTTGTTCATTTGGCAGATTTTTATTTTTATTAATAGAAAAGATCAAAATAAGTTCATTCATTCATTCATTTCCCCATCCTTTTTAAAGCTGCTTAATTTTTAACTATTTGAAGAAATTCACAAATTAATTTTTTTTTTTTAATTAGTCTATTCACCTGAAGTACAAGTGAGGGTTTTCCATTTTCCTTAATGACACTTTACTTTGCAAAGGAAAATTATCGTTCATTCAATAGACTTGAAAGGGCTCCCCAACTTCGACGTCCTAATTGTCCGTTCGATTTAAACAAAGTCATTAATATAATCATCTATTCATTTATTTTTTTTTTTTCTCATTCCCCTTCACTAAATCTCTTATGCCAATCCAAACACGCTCACTTTAACAAAAAGTATTGTTATTGAGCACTAATTGTAAATAGGCCTATCATTGAAAAATAAAAATATAGAAAGAATATTACATGTCTACGATAAAATTATTCTTTCAAAATAATTTTTTTAAAGTGAAACTTTATTTTTTTTTTTTTTTTTGCATCAGTGATTAAATATTTTTTCAAATTTCTATTGTGACAGACTGTTCACTACACAATTATTTAATTCTCGGCAATCGAAAGGTGTATTATGCTGTCACACCAAATTTTTTATATCATATAAATTGTATATTCTTTTTGATAGTACTTCAAAACCCAAGAGGTAAAATTTATAATCAAAATAAAATATATAGACAAGAGAAAGTAAAAAAGTAAAAAGATAAAACTAACATGGATAAAATTTATTATACTGTATTTGGCCTAAAACTAGGCAGCCAGCTAATCAGCCAGGCATCTATGCTGCCAAATTCAAACATGCACTTTTTTTTTCTTTCCGGCATCTGAATCTATTAATATATAAACTTTTAAGTAATTTTTATTATATATAAATAGATTGGGCTTATTTTGGTTACATATCTTCCAGCCAGGTACATTTATTTCTACCAATTGGTATTCAATTTTTAATGGATTTATTGGGATACGAACCAACATTCCTTAATTTTTAAGATGATATTTATTAACATTGTCGTGTTATATTTGTTTCTTATTATTAATTTATTGTTATTGATTCTTTGCCCAATTAAATTTGAAAAATTCATAAAATAAATTCCATATTGTTTTAGAAAAATATTCGCTTAACAATCAATATACCGAATATTGTAAAGCTATTTTTGTTTTATCTTTCCTAGTGGAAGTTTGTACATTTCTTTAAATAATATCAACATATGTCCCATTTTATATTTCGCCCATGAATTTGGTATTTAGACTCTTACTACTATGTATATATAGTCAGTTGAATTTATTTTTTTCGTTTGAACAATTAAATAATAGGATTTTTGTATTTTTTTCTCACGCCGTGCAGAATAGTATGACGAGAGTCACATAGCGTTACGTAACGCGCCAATGACGTAACCGGCTTGGGAGTGCGAGTGAGAGTGAGAGGGAGCGATGCTGCGCGCGAATGCGCGCGACAAAGATGGACGATGTTTATGGCAGTCGTTGGAATTTTGAATGCATGCGAACACCAACCTCCACTTAGCCCTTTTGGGATGCAATGTTTTTGCAAACTTCTTCAATATATATATATATTTAGCGAAAGTGAGAGAGAGAGACAGAGAGCGAACATAAACAAACAGACGACTATCGACCCTGCATGTCACCCCCACTTGCCAAGCATAATAAATTTCGTCCATGAATGAATGATTTTATTATTTCGATATCTCGCTCAATGATAATAATCGCTCCAAGCTTTTTTTTTTTTTTTAATATTTATTTACTCGCTGTCGGTCATTAATCATTAATTTTAAATTTTGGAAAATAAAAATTACGCCAAGATAAAAATTCTTAAATTAATTATGTATCTTTCACAACCAAACATTATTTATATTATATAATGATACGAGAAATTTGAATCATTTTCTCTAAACCTACTGACATATCTTCATCATATACAATATATTTATTTAATTCAGGCATTAAACTTTCTTTAAAAAGTAATATAAGTAAACATCGCTGCTTAATATTATTTAGACCAGTGTTTCTCTTTTGTAGCCTATCTACCCTTTCTGAAGGTTGTCTAACACCATTTTCATTGTATGCCTAATTTTCATTTGAAGTAAAGTGTAAATAATAAAGCCAGTTTTATTATTTTAAACAATTTTATTACCGTATAAAAAAAACCAAAGCAGTTTTATCCTGTCACTCTTAAATAAAATAGAAAAAAAATAGCCAGTGACTAGTGTACCAGGCAACTTCTACTGTACAGGTTCTACTGTACTATTTTAATTTTTTCGACTTTGAATACTTATCGCTCCCCACGATAACCCAAATCGCCCAATTGAGGGCGATCGCTCCCAGGTTGGGAACCACTGATTTAGACAAAACAGACATTTTTTGCGAAATTAGTGGGGAGGAATCAATTTCTTTATCTTTGGTTTTTTTTTTTTTTAATTTGAGGTCTTTTTCGGCAGGGCCGGATCTAGGGGGGGGCACTGGGTGCCTGTGCCCCGGGCGGCAGATATCAGGGGGCGGCAACTAAAGAAAGATTTACTAAAAAAAGGTAAAATGATATGAATTTTATATAGAAAATTTTATGGAGGGGGTGGCAAATTAAATTTTGCCCCCCCCCCTAAAAAATCTAGTTCCGGCCCTGTTTTTCGGCATCTGAAGCAATTTAGTCCTTCACCCCTATTTATTTCGATTGGTTGTCTGGGACAGGATGCGAACTCCCAAGCTTTGGAACCTAATTCTCTACCTCAGAGACATAGGTCTTATCTTTAGATCAGATATTCTAGTAATTTTTCCACACCTCATAATAATTTTAACATAAAACTAAATTTTTTTAATAGGTAAATATCTTACAAGCAAAAACGAAAAAATTTAGTAAAACTAACTTGTAAGTAAGATAATATAAATGTAGTATAAAACAAATTGATAGTTCTACGAATACCATTTAAATATTGCTTGGCAAGGGTAGTTATAGAGTAGTTAAAATAATGCATCCTATTTAAAATTTATGCACTCGGATAACTAATTTATTCTTAAACCTTTTCAAGGGTGGAGCTTAAAAGTAAATAAAATTTAAAGCAATCCATTAACTCGTAAAATTCTTTCGAGATTGAAAAATCAAATAAAGCTCCTTTTACTCAGTGCTAGTACCACCCAACCCCTCCTTCTCCATTCTAATTCCCCTTTAAAGATGAACAGAATGGACAGTATTAGCCTCTATCTGGATAAAGGCAACTCTCCTTTTAAATAATTCCTTTTCATAAATCCACGCTTTAAAATACATTAAATAAATATGTTTATAAAAATGTGAGCCTTGTCTTTTAAATATACATTAATAAATTCAAGTCTATGTTAATCAAGTTAATATTAATTCAACTCTCGTCATTTACTTTTAGAACAAACATTAAATTTATTGCTTACATTCATAAAAAAGAATTTCAACAGTGTTCCTTTTTTATTTTATACTAATTTTTATTATTTATACCTGAATTATTATTATTTTTGAAAATACATAATTTATAAGGTTAAAGGTGAGA
>JAKCPI010014099.1:0-12495 GCA_023213315.1 Euborellia annulipes
TAAGTTAAAATTTAAATAATTAGTAAATTCATAAATTGTATATAGGAATATAACAGTATAGTATAGGGAGATGAGTTTTCTATGTTCAAAAGAAAAGCAAATAGATAAAAAACTAAATATCTCTACCTGTCTATATGCACATAATAAAAGTATTCTCGAATTTCAGATGACTAATTTAAATATTAAATTTAGGATAGAAAGAAAACTCATCTCCCAAGGATAAATAAGGAACAATGCATTTTTTTAAATTTTTTACCTTCTAAAGATTTGATTACTGGTTGATGCAATTTCAAATTTCTCCTGGAGATTTCAGAGCTTATTGGAGTTCAAATTTCTCAGCCACCAAATCGTGATTCAGTTTAATCTAAAAATGTCATAAATCTTTCATTAATATTGGCAATAAAAATAGGCAAAGAAATTTTATTTTTTTTATTTAATTATCTATAAAGTGATAAAAAATTTTCATATTTTTTTTGCAAAAGCATTTTAGCGATATTAGTAATATTATAAAATCAAAGGCGACAGAGAGAATCTGACAGCTTGTGAAACATATGATAATAATCAAATATTTAAAGAAATGAATAATAAGAATAATAGTAAATTTAAAATAAAATAAGAATAATAATTAAGCCTACCTGATGGTACAGAGAAACTGAAGTTTAATGACATGTTCTTGCTCAAGCTGTGACAGGGTCGTGTGGGTAGAAGGTGACCACTAGCAATGCCCTGTAAGTAATAAAATAAATAAATAATATTGAAAACCGGATTTTTATAATAAAGAAAAATAGAACTGATAGTTTAATTAGAAGGGGAGAAATACACCCTCTCTCACCCCGTGGTTATACAACCAGAGGCGTAAGTACATTGATTGGTACCCCTCAAAAAAAAAAAAAATTCTTTTTCAGAGCTAACGACGGACCCCTTTCGTTTTGGTCATAAGAGGGCGTTCATCAAAACCATGTCTCTTCATCTGTTGATTCAGATATATATATATATATATATATATATATATTTTAGAAAACATTTAGACATAGAAGAATTTTTCTTTTCTCTTTGTGCTGTTTGTTTTTTTATTACCTACAGGCCTGCCTTAATTTTTCAGAAGGGTATTTAGTCAGAATTTTTTAATGTATAAATTAACTAGAGATTATATTTAATGCCTTGCTGTTTTTCCGTTTTATTGTCACTTTTTATTTTTTATTTTAAACCCAAGATTCGTCCTCGTTTGCAAATCTCAAACTTTAGAAATCTTTTTATAAAATCACCTGACATTATCCCTTAACAAAAGGTCTTCTCTTATTAATGACAAGAGATTTTATAAATAATAAAATAGAGATAGATTTGTGTGATTGATGAAGTGATAAAAAAACGGAAGAACAGCAAGGCGTTGAATATAATATGTAATTAATTAACATATTGAAAAATTCTGACAAAATACCAAATTAATGATTGTAATATAAATAAAAAACAAAACAGTAAAAAGAAAGATTCTGAATAACCTAAAATTTTAATATGAAAACGTTTCTATATATATATATATATATATATATATATATATATTAGAAAATCTGGTGTGACTTATGATGGAAATGGAGTTATAGTCTATATATATACTCACGAGCAAAGAAATGGAATCACTCCCTTTTCATTTATTTAATAATATTTGTTTCTTTAAAATTTATAAGAAATTTAAATCTAACAAAGTAATGACAACTTCGCATGGGAGGAGGTTCCATTTCTTTGCTAAATGTTCTAGAAGGTTTCCGCGATCGGGGCGTATGCGAAGATAAGTTTTCTCGTGGTAAGTCGCGTTCAACAGATGCAGAGAGAAGGGTTCTGATGAAGACCGTCATAAAGCAGAAACGAAAGGGACTTGTCGTTAATCCGAAAATGGTCTGTGAAAAGAATTGACAAGTTTTCAATAATTTCTTCTCCTGCTTTAAACACCGGAAAAAAACTTAAGATAAACGAAAAAATATCAATTAAATACACATCACATTACAAGAACAATAATATAGTAAAGAAAATTAAGAAAATTTACAAATAGTAGAAAATGGGTGAAATATTTAATAGTTCAGGAAGAAAGTAATAACAAAATTTGGCTCCAATTTTATTTTTTTCTTTAGCTTTGTTGAAGTTTGCATAAGATTACAAATAAAGAATAGAATAAAAATTGGAAGCAAATTTTGATATTCATTTTATAGAGAGCTAAGAATTTCCTACTTTAGAGTATTAATTATTAAAGTTAGTGAAAAATAAATTGATCAAAATAATAAACTTACCAAATAGCAAAGCGAGATGATGTTGAGTTATCTGAATTGCGAGAGTCTACTGTATATTTACATCTTGGAAGGAATTCTGAAATAAAAAAAAATATAATTATCATTAAAGTGAAAGTATTTATAAATTAGTAGAAAATCATTTCAATTTATTAAAGCTTACCATTTAGATGACCAAATTCTCTAGTTACGCCCATGGTATTTGAATGGTCACAGAATATCAGAATTCAAGAAAGGACTGAGTCAGATCAGATGCCAATGAAAATAACGCTAGAAATGGAAAAGGATTAGAGGAGAAAGAAGTAGACAAGAAAAAGTCAGAGAGATGGAGATGGAAGGAGGGGAAGAAAGAAAAATTTTGGAAAAAAATTGGGGGTAAATCATAGAGGACAACAGTAAGAAGCGGAAACTTTTTAAGAGACAAGACATACGGACAGGGCCGGATCTAGGGGGGCAGTGGGTGCATTGCCCCGGGCGGCAGATATCAGGGGGCGGCAATTAAGGAAAGATTTACTAAAGAAAAGGTAAAATGATATGAATTTTGTATAGAAAATTTTAAGGAATGGGCGGCAAATTAAATTTTGCCCCCCCCCCTATAAAATCTCGTAGTTCCGGCCCTGCATACGGAGACAGACAATGCAGGGGTCGCAAAAATAGAGACAATAGAACATGTATGGGAAGATACCAAATGGCTTAAATAGAAATGCCTGGACCCATAATAGATATTATAAATAACAATCCTATCTTCTCTATGAAATACAAGAGTAAAGTGGTCTTCAGAAGATTTCAATGACAAAATGAAAATATACATTTTAAAGAGAATCTAAAAAATAGTTGATTTATGAATTAAAAAAAAAAAAATCGTTTGAGCGAATTTTTGAGAAAATGGAAAAAAAACTGAAAAAGTACATCAGTATTAGTACTCTTTGGCCGATTTTGATTAAAAGCTTATTTTCACGCCTCAGGTGGGTGTCTAACTTAAATATAAAATTTCAACCTCGTAGCTCAATCCCTTCAAGTTTTAAATTGACACACACAGACAGACGGACCATGTCGCGAAAACCACTTTTTGGACTCAGGGGACCTCAAAACGTGAAGATCCATCAAAATCTCGACATCGAATTTTTGACATGAAACCAATACTTTCTCTCTCTATATATTAACATATATATAGAGGTAAGAGAAAGTAAAAAGAATAGCTAAAGAAACCATTTGTTTCTCCTCAAAGAGAAGAGAGAAATATTTTATTTTTTATTCTTAGAACGGTTTGAGGGAAAAAAAAGAGTAATATGAGTATTTCTCAACGTTTAGTCCTAAAAAGCGGAAAGACCTCCATCAAGTAAGAAAGTAAAATGAGGAGAGTGAATTAACAACAATTACACAAAAAAAAACCTGGTGTTGTGGTGGGATCCAATATTCCAAACCAGTGCCTGCTTGAGGATTTGTTTACATTAAATAAATATTTTTATTTAATGAAAAAATCGCGCAAGCCCAGGGTTTGAACACGGATCTTCTTTTGTAGAAGCCTCTCCTCATTCCTACTACCTATAACTGTTGCATAATATTTCAATTTATTTCTCTCTTTCTCTCCTACATAGCTAATTTGTTTTACCAATTCTTTTTTTATTTGATTTATTTAAATAATTTTAAAAATGTCAACAGAAAAGAGTTTTCCTTTTTTCCCCTTTTCTTTTTAATTAAATCAGTTAAATGAATAAGATTTCTTGAATAAATATAACAAAAATTGAATTTTCTTATAAAATTAAATCTCTCTTTGTTGAAATTAAGTTGCAGAAGAAGCAAAAAGTTTTGTGATTTTTTTTTTTCCACCACTAAGTAATCAATCCCTTATTGATAAGAATTATCTCCCTGTTATCTATGGGAGATTTTAATTATAGAGCATTATTTATTAAAAAATATAAATACTGTACAACGTTTCGACTATTTTTTCTTCAGTCGTTTACAAGAACTGTGCACTTGCTCCGATTCAAGCTAACTAACCTCTAAGGGACACTTTTTTTTTTTTTATTTAAAAAACATTCACACTTTTTTCTCATTCACACTCACACTCACACACTCATTCACACAGTCTTTTCGGCAACTCAGGCCATATAAGACTTTAAACGATATCCGTTATTAAATAAATATACATATATGGGGTCCAGGCATTCTTATTTAAGCCATTTGGTATCCAATTGGCTTAAATAAAATCATCGGACTGCCTGGGGTCCGAACCCGCGACGTTTGGTATATGAGGTTAGCACGCTAACCTCTACGCCATGCCCCGAGGGCTAAGGGACACTTACGTGAAGTTATACAATGCAACATATCCCCATGAAGTTAGACACTATCAAAGGGATGATGATATGCCTTAGTATATTGCTAACTTCATTGGTTTTGAATTGGGTATCAATCAATTGAAATAAATAGGGACGGTGTCTACGGTAAATGGCCTCTGATGCAAAAAAAAAACTTCATTGCATATAAATATCCAAGGTCTCATCAGTTCCCAAAATAACTGCTTTACATGGTCTTTGTACCTCCAGCTTCTCTTACTTATATATGTTAATATATATAGAGAGAGAAGGTACACAAATGAAAAGAATACATAAATATTTCTCTATACATTTCCTATGCGAGAAATCGTAACTTTAAGAATTAATAACTCAAAAAGTTATAGGAATTTCGGGATGAAAATAATTTTCTTGTAATGTCCTCTTTATGAATATAAAATTTCATTTCAAAATTCCAACCGGAAGTTGCCTAAATAGAGAGTGACAGACAGACAGACATACATACGGACATTAGCGAATTATAGATATAGATAAATAATGTATAATTGTTAAATAATGTAATAAATAAACATCATTATTATAAAATACCGATTAATACCAGATTATTAACTGGAATAAATATCACGAGCAAGAACCCTCCGATACATTGAGGGAAATAAAAAAAAAGTAAAAAATTTAGTTGACGATATTCTAAAATCACTTGGGTTGAACCATCTACCCTTACATGCTCAAGCCATTTTATTTATTAGCAAAAGAAAAAAAATTAGCATCCTTGGAGGACGAAATAGTTGAAACCTCAGAAAACCCATTGTTTCATCAGTATCATCATCGCAAGGGCGGATACAAATGGAGGGGGAGGGTAAAGGGGCTAATTACCTTCTCCTCCCCCCCCCCGAGATTTGAGAAAAAATTTATTTTTAATGTAAAATTTTAAAAAATAATACTTAAAAATTTAATTTGTATTTATATTCTGGCAAACAAGTACAGAATGCACCTTTAAATTACCGAAATTAAGAAAAGATTGTGTGCTGTGCGTCCAGTCACACCAGATTACCCCCTCTCCCCGAGAAACACCTCTGGATCCGACCTTGCATCATCGTCATCTTAAGGTGCGCGTCTCGGGGTGCTAATTTTGGGACCTTCCAGCGGCCACAATTTTGAAGCTATCGACCTCAAATTTTTTTAAATTAAAGCTATTTAAAATATCTACAACTTATAGAAGCCCTTTTTTTGATTTTCAAAAAAAAAAAAAATTTTTTTAGATTAATCGCATTAAATAAAAGATATTTAAAAAAAGGAGCTCTATAAGTTGTAGATAATTAAATTAGTACTCATTGTGTTAAAGAATAATTAATTTTTTGCCTTTAATTAATTAGCTGGAAAGTCTAGAATGAAATGGAACAAGTTGCGTGTATTCCAATGGGGGAACACTAACGCCATCTGGTGCCGCCTCGAGTCAATCGTGTTTTAACGGTTTTCCGAGATGCGCACCTTAAGGAGCTTAAATAGAAAATCCAAATTGAAGAACTCAACTCATGAAATCAATTCGATAAAAATTGAAATAAATAGAGAGGGGGTCTAAATGGCCTTCGATGCCGAAACAAACCTTAATAAAAAAAAAAAAACTTGGAGTTAATTACTCGGGATTTTTTTATTTATTCTATTAGAGGTTTTTGTTTCTGAACAAATCAACATCACACTTAGTCTGATCTGATTAGCCGTTCGGAATCTACAGGGGTTTAAACTTTCAAATTAGAATTTACCGCAGCGCGGTAAAATGAAATGATAGAAAAAAATTAATGGTGAAATCTTTAGCTGAAAACTCATTCTTTCTAACCGTATATTCCCCATAAATATAGCTCTTAAGACAGAGGAGATATTCAAGCCGATAAAATTTTTTCGTGCATGCCTCCCTAACCTGCCACTATAGACACATGATTTGTAAGACGTTGTCACGACAAAAAAACATTAAATATTTAATAATTGAAATAGCCGACAAATGTTAGGGAGCCGCAGCCGTTTGTATTCAATGTGACCTAACCACTGGACACAGCTTTCAACCCTGACGGGCCAAACTCGAAGACCTTGCAAGGCGACAAGATCTCAAGATCGCCTTTTTCTAAAAGATCCTTCCAATATTTTTAATTGTAATTGTAGGCTGATTTATCACTATGTCCACCTATATATTATACACAGCGATAAACGAAAAAAAAATGAAATTTTACTTTATACGTGGCAAACGGTTCCCGCGTATGACGAAAAAATACGGTGTATTATTAATTATTTACTTTACAAATTATAGAAAGGCAAGAGCTTGTTTAGGACCTTAATTTTAACTTTTCATCACTCTCTCAATGCATTTATTTAATTAAACGATCTATGGTAGGTGAGAGCACTCACATTTTTATAGATACTGAAATAAGTAGAAGTGATGGGAATCTCGTAAAATGGAAGAAAAAGCTTTTTTACTTTTTTTTTTTTTAATTTATAGACGACATTTCAAAAGAATATAAAGATTTAAGATATTTCACCCTCTTAAAAGCAAATATCTATCTTTCTTTCTTTTACTTATAACAGGTGTGTCAAATTCAATTAATACACGGGCCATTTGATGCAATCCCAAATTAAATGAGCGCGTCTGCCTTATATACCAAGGATCGCGGGTTCGGATCCCAGGCGCGACTGTAGAATATTACCTGCCTATGAATTTTTACTATGTTAGTCAACTTTTTAAGGTTTCTTTCTTTATCCATTCTCTTTATTAGCCTAAATAAGAGCGCGCACAGTCAATTTGGGCCAAATATCTCTAAAAATAAAGAAAATATAGAAGAAATACGAGGAAGACTTCAACGTATAAATATGGGGAATGACTTCCCCGCGACTTTCTCATATATTCTTTTGGAATTACGTCTGTGTGAACACGATTGCTTAAAAACCAAAGCAGCTAGATCGATGAAATTTGGTATATGCTCCTTAAACTAAAATTGTAGATTTCTATCAACTTTTGGAGTAAATACGTCACTTGGAAGTAGTACTTTACTTAAAAAGTTTTTTCCAAAATTTTGAAATTTTCAATTTTTTTGTTATATTATGGTAAAATACTCTATTTTAAAAAGTTTTTATTCTTTGACATTTTTTCGAAAACTGAATAGTTTTTGAAATAATCACAGAAGAAATAGAAAATGTTCGTTAATTTTGATAAAAAATCAAAACAAAATCATACAGGTGACATTAAATAGGGGTCCCGGGTTCGGATCCTCGGCAAAAATTAATTTTTCAATGAATTGGCTACCAATCAATTGAAATAAATAGGACGGAGTCTAAATGACCTCAGAGGCCGAAAAAGAGTGACCCCTAAAAAGCGTGGGGCCCAAAGGCGATCGCCTACTCCGCCTAATGGGTAATCCAACACTGATAGAAAACTAAATATATCTCGACACAATAAATCTGGTGTTACAGCACAGTAATCAACTTTCGATTCCCGAAGAGTAAGAGAACTTTGAGAAGCCCTGGGTTAGAAGAAAACATTCTCTTACTACTAATTTTTCCATTCCAAAATCAGCGGGACTGAAATTTCTATATACAATATATAGCCCTATAGTCTCGTACTTTACTAAAAAAAAAAACAATTTTTAGTATGATGACTTAAAATTTTCAAATAAAATATCATTTTTCAACTTCTAAAGATTCACGAGAAAGCTGAAAAAATTTCATAAAAAAGTTACGTAAAAAATAAACCAAATTTCAAAAAAAATTTTTTTATAACCAAAAAAAAAAAAAAATAGAAGCAATCTTCGGCACATCTTGAAATTAGGTGGGATAATTGTAGAATTAGTTGAAGTTTTTTTGGAGTTAAAAAAAAATTTAAAAAAAAATGGTTGAAATAAAATTAGGGTTTTTTCAAAAAAAACTGAAATATTTCATATATCCGGGCTTCTGAAATAATTTTTGTATTTTTTTCTGAAAACTACATTAAAAAACAAAATTTTTATAGCCTTGCGGGGTTCCGAAATATCAATTTTAAAATAAGTTATAGTTATTTGAAAAAAAAGAGCAGTTTTTTTTTCAAAAATCCATAACTTTTTTTTAGTTGGGTAAAAAAATTTGAAAAAATTCTCAAAAATGTCTTTTAAGGGGTAGAAAAAAAAGGAAATTTTGAGCGAAATCCGCAGGGGTCAGGAAAAAAATTTGTCGATTTGGCATGGAATGACCCATATATATAAATTTTATATAACAAAAAAGTTTTATTTATTTATAGTCTTTTGACTTGTATAGCCATTAGGCTTCATTGAAAATTAATGATTATTTTATTTTTACGAATTTCAAAATTTAATATGCAAAGTAGTTTTTTTTTTTCTCTCTCTTGGCTGCTGGGGTTTTAGGAATTATAACATAAAATTTATATTTTAAATAAACGTGTAGTGTTGGCCACCCACCCAAGATCCAGTCCGCTCTTAACTGGTGCATGTTGCTCTAATCTGTTGCTAGGTCCCCTGTGAAAAAGTAAGTTTCTTTAACTTTCTGCAAAAAATAGAGGATGGACATCCTGTGATTTACACGAAACTTTTGAACAAAATCGGCCAAAGAGTACTACTACTTTACTGATGTACTTTTGCAGTTGTTTTCGATTTTTTCAAAATTCGCTTCAATGATTTTAAATGGTGATTAAAATTCATAAATCAATTATTTTTTAGATGCTCTTTAAAAAGTATATTCTCATTTTGCCATTGAAATCATTTGAAGCACACTTTACTTTTGTACTCCATAGAAAAGATAGGAGAAATGGTTGGCATGGTAACAAAATATAACTATTTTCACATACTTATAATCTTGAATTCAATTGTACCCTACTGTCGGAAACTAAATATATATCGACACAAAAAATCTAGTGTGACAAGCACAGAACACAATTTTCGATTACCGAAGGTAAGAAATAGTTGTGTGCTCTAAGACCTGTCACGCCAGATTTTTCAAAATCTACTGACACCATTTTGTCTTTTTAATCAGTTCAATTCAAGGTTAATTATTAAAAAAAAAAAAATTAATGATTTTGGATATGATTAAAAAAAAAAAAAATTAGGTTAGGCAGATGTTTGAAAATGAATTGTAAAAAAAAAAAAAAAAATAATAATAAATAGATAACCATTTTGACCCCCATGTCCGGTCTGTTCTTGTTAATTAATCTGCCAATACATAGATGTATATCCTCCCATAATTATCAATCAGATGATGTTACTGATGATGATGATGAATAAAACAAGAGGAAATGATGCAATGCAAATGGAAAACCAAAAGGGGGGAAATCTTTGAGAAAAAAAAATTAGATTAGGTCAAATGAATTGAAACGGAAATTGTCTATGGATGGTTGTGTGCATGAATGGATGGATGAATGGATGGGTTGGCGATTGCGTTATATTGGAAAGTTTTCTATATTCAATTTAATTCCCCCCCCTTTTTTTATTTGAATGCAACTATCAGCTCTTAAGATTGTTCAGGCATTAAAGCACTTTGTTAGATTAAAAGCTAATTTTTTAATATGTTATTAATCACTATCACGTAAAATACAATTTTGAAGCAGATCTGACCCAGGGTTATCGTGTAATTTTAAAAAAATTGAAATTTATCATGTAGTCTATGGGGAATGTCGACGAAACGCACGCATATCGAATTATATAGCCACCTATGCAATAGGTAAAAAAAAAAAAACAAAAAAACTTACATTTTATCAATTCACTTCCGTAGAATAAGTTAAAAATCAAATCAAAAGTTTCTGCCGAAAGCTTTTAAAGATATTTTAACAAGAAAGTCAAAAAAAATTCTCCAAAATGACAGTCGTCAATATTTAAAAATGAGACTCAGACCAGCCTGGCAACGTCGCATAAAATAATTCTCTTTTCTCGCTGTCAGTTACATTTTTTTTTCCATTTTACGATATTTTTTCTCGCAAATCGTCCATTGTGTTTAAACTGATTTGCATTAATCATTGTAATATATTCAATAAAATAAAATTGAAGGCTTTTAAGATTTAAAATAGATAGCTGATGAATGCAATGTTGCCAGTTCTATATTACGTGAAGTACTGCTCAAGTCAAAAGTCATTCATTTATTATTTTTGGTAATTAAATTATTAACTTAATTCAATTATAAACTATGATAGGTCACGACTAAATTATAATAAGGAATTTTGGCATTCAAATTTTTAATTTTATTTAAAAAAAATTTATATTCTATTATGACTTAAGATGTACTATCCGAACAACCTTGAAAATAACCATTTCTGTTAAACTGTCACAAGCTCTCGGGCTTGGTGTAGTGGCTAGCGTGCTGACCTTCTAGCCAGAAGCCCCAGGCACTAGAAGCTAATTTCTTCTCTCTGACCCTCGGGCTAATTTATAATTTGAATACAATTATTGCTGAAGAAACCTCGAGCATACAAATAAAACAAAATTCATTGTTTTTATACCAGTTTTCGGGATTTTTCTCTAGGGACAGACAAATTGTTACGAATTAGCCGGAAATACAAATAATCGGGCTACGTAATATAGGGATTCCGCTGTATTTATAAATAAATTAATAATGTTTAAAGCTTTGGATTGAGAAGGCCATAGCTTCTCTGGGTCAGAAATTACACTCCGTGAAAATGGCCTTATTAAATATGGATTCAGAAGATTAGGATTGAATTGGTCGAGTGGATCCACAGACTAAATTCAAAGACAGGAAAACAATCACCAGTTGTCCCAATGTAAAATTAACGATATTGTGATGGAGTTGTGGCCTCAAAGAATCTGCGATAAAGCAAGAGAACGTTAAGCGGATTTATTAAAGCCAACATGTCCATTCTGCCTTTCTTATAATAAAAATAGAGAGATAGTTGATTTATTTATTTTAAATATTCATACAGATCCTAGGATCTTAAAAAGAAGAAATAATCAATCATCGAGATGAATTGATTTTAAAATTTGACGTGAAATAGTCATAAAAATCGAACGCTTTCTAATATATCTTATTATAAATAATAAAAAAGTCCCTGTTGCTTCACACCTAATTTACTATAACGATGATTCGCTATCTGTCGAATAAATTTGCTAATTGACTAAAAGTAAAGCAACAGGCTCTAAAAAGGCAGGGCTATAGGTCTTGATTTCTCAACCTTGCACCAAGATAATTAAAAAGTGTTTTATAGTTGAAGTATGTAGAGTAATAAAAAGAATAATTCATACAATATTACATTTGTAAATTGGATATAAAGTTTAATACTGAACTAACTTGATTACGCACAAATAGGGTGAATTTATTTGTCACTTTGAATGGATTAATCAAATTTATATTATTTCTTCGATATAGGACTACACCGAGACTAATGAAATTTAGCTCTCTGTCTCCCTCAAGTAACAATTGATTATACACATCAAAGTTATTTTATATCTTATATTTTGTTAGCATGGCAACCATTTCTCCTATCTTTCCAATGAAGAACAAGAGAAAAGTAGCATTCAGAAGAAATTTCAATGGCAAAATGAGAATATACATTTCAAAGAGCATCGAAAAAAATAATTGATTTATGAAATTTAATCAAAATCGTTGGAGTGAATTGTGAGAAAATCGAAAAAAAAAAACTGAAAAAGTACATCAGTCAGATTTTGTTCAAAAGCTTGGTGTCACGTGCAGGGGGGGGGAGTTGCCTAACTTAAATTATAAAATTTCAACTTCCTAGCTATTTTCGTTCTTGAGATATTTTGTTCACACACCCACAGACAGCGAACAACTTTTTTGGATTCAGGGGAATCAAAATATTAACATAGTATTTTTGACATGAATTCAATACTTTCTCTCTCGAAATATTAACATATATAGGTATGAGAAAGTAATAGTGGTTGAAAAATGTGAAATTCCAACGCGGACATATTAACAAATCAAGAAAT